>VMBQ01010112.1:10410-27786 GCA_007657795.1 Dreissena rostriformis | reverse complement strand
GAAGCAAGCGCCAACTCTGAAAATGTGCGTGCCTCACTCATTATATATCATCTGACTGTTTGGAGTGGCTTAGCTTCGCGTAGGGTTCCGATCGAATTACCGGATTTATTGTTTACGGAGGCGTGGGCCCCTTGGCAATTGTTTTATTATGATTGTAAAATTGAAACGCTTTTCATACGGTCCGCGCTACGGTACTTTTCATTTATAATTTAACGAACAAGAACCCAAGGGTGTAATTTGCGAAAACCAGCTTCGCCACCAAAGACCTATCAATATACATATTGATAGGTCTTTGTTCGCAACATATTGACAATGTGACAAACCCTATGTGAACTTGACGATGTCCATGGTCATTTGAAGGTCGCTGTTAACAGTAATTGAAATATTATCACCGCAATAAATATGGAATGTACTGAATGAGTAAGTTCGTGGTTGGGCGAATAGAAGTAAGTCGCATCACGTTATACATGAGCATCGCTCTGTGAAAAGGGTGTTTAATGCGTGTGCGTAAATTGTCCTCCCAGATTAGCATGTGAAGTGCGACAATTTCCGTTTTTATTCTATTTTTTGTTTAAAGGAAGACTCTTCTTGACGAAAATCTAGTTAAGGCGGAAAGTGTCGTCCCTGATTTGAATGTGCGGAGTGCACATGCTAATCTGGGACGACACTTTACGCACATGCGTTAAACCCCCTTTTCACAGAGCAAAGCTAATATGTTTTAAAAAAAAAGATATAATTTAATAATGTATCTGAAAACCGAAGTAATATAGTACATTCGATTAAGAATGTTGCAATATTGCAATATAGATCTTACAGGGACAAATTAAGAGCTTCACAATAATTTATAAATGTTTTGGTTTAAAGGTGTGGATTCGAAACTCTCAGCGTATTTAAGTGTGCGAATTGTATACTATATCAATGTACATGCTTGACAAAATAAAGGCTTTATCAATGTTTGAAATTCAAGTTGTTAGAAAAAAACGTATTATGGTACTCGCTATTTTACCAAACATACCAGTCGGACTATATTTTTAGGTATACGATGAAGTCACGACACGAAATAGTTTACTCTACTGTAGCATCATAAACTATATCTACATATCATAAATACAGGGGTGTATGAATGTCTGTAATAAAAAGAATATAACGGTTATCGATGGCTCTGTCAGTGTGTTTAAGCTTCGTGNCTGTCAATTACATGACAAATCTTAACAACACTGTCAACTACATCACACATCTAAACAACACTGTCAACTACATGACACATTTAAAAAACACAGTCAACTGCATGAAACATCTTAAAAACACTGCAAACTTCATGACACATCTAAACAACGCTGTCAACTACACGGCAGATCTTAACAACACTGTCAACTACATGACAAATCTAAACAACACTGTCAGCTACAGAACACATCTTAACAACACTGTCAGCTAAACGACACATCTTAACAACAATGTAAACTACATGACACATCTTTACAACAATGTAAACTACATGACAAATCTAAACAACACTGTAAACTACACGAAACATCTAAAAAACACTGTTAGCTACACGACACATCTTAACAACACTGTAAGCAACACGACACATCTAAACTACACTGTCAACTAAATGAAACATCTTAAGAACACTGTCAACTACATGACACATCTAACCAACGCTGTCAACTACATGACACATCTTAACAACATTGTCAACTACTCGACACATCTAAACAACACTGTCAACTACACGACACGTCTTTACAACACTGTCAACTACATGACAAATCTTAACAACACTGGCAGCTACACGAACATGACAGTAATGTCAACTTCATGAAACATCTTAACAACACTGTCAGCAACACGACACATCATAACAACACTGTCAGCAACACGACACATCTTAACAACACTGTAAACTACACGACACATCTTAACATCACTGTCAACTACACTACACATCTTAACAAAACTTTCAACTAAATGACACATCTTAACAACACTGCCAGATACATGACACATCTTAGCAACACTGTCAACTACATGACACATCTGAACAACACTGTCAAATACTCGACACATCTAAACAACACTGTCAACTACTCGACACATCTAAACAACACTGTCAGCTACACGACACATCTAAACAGCACTGCCAGCTACACGACACATCATAACAACACTGTCAGCAACACGACACATCTTAACAACACTGTAAACTACACGACACACCTTAACATCACTGTCAACTACACGACACATCTTAACAAAACTTTCAACTACATGACACATCTTAACAACACTGTCAGCTGCACGACACAACCTAACAACACTGTCAACTACTCGACACATCTAAACAACAAGTCAACTACTTGACACATCTAACCTACACTGTCAACTACACGTCACATCTAAACAACACTGTCAACTACACGACACATCTTAACAACACTGTCAGCTACACGACACATTTGAACAACACTGTCAACTAAATGACACATCTAAACAACATTGTCAGCTAAACGACACATCTTAACAACACAGTCAACTACATGACACATCTTAACAACACTGTCAATTACATGACAAATCTTAACAACACTGTCAACTACATCACACATCTAAACAACACTGTCAACTACATGACACATTTAAAAAACACAGTCAACTGCATGAAACATCTTAAAAACACTGCAAACTTCATGACACATCTAAACAACGCTGTCAACTACACGGCAGATCTTAACAACACTGTCAACTACATGACAAATCTAAACAACACTGTCAGCTACAGAACACATCTTAACAACACTGTCAGCTAAACGACACATCTTAACAACAATGTAAACTACATGACACATCTTTACAACAATGTAAACTACATGACAAATCTAAACAACACTGTAAACTACACGAAACATCTAAAAAACACTGTTAGCTACACGACACATCTTAACAACACTGTAAGCAACACGACACATCTAAACTACACTGTCAACTAAATGAAACATCTTAAGAACACTGTCAACTACATGACACATCTAACCAACGCTGTCAACTACATGACACATCTTAACAACATTGTCAACTACTCGACACATCTAAACAACACTGTCAACTACACGACACGTCTTTACAACACTGTCAACTACATGACAAATCTTAACAACACTGGCAGCTACACGAACATGACAGTAATGTCAACTTCATGAAACATCTTAACAACACTGTCAGCAACACGACACATCATAACAACACTGTCAGCAACACGACACATCTTAACAACACTGTAAACTACACGACACATCTTAACATCACTGTCAACTACACTACACATCTTAACAAAACTTTCAACTAAATGACACATCTTAACAACACTGCCAGATACATGACACATCTTAGCAACACTGTCAACTACATGACACATCTGAACAACACTGTCAAATACTCGACACATCTAAACAACACTGTCAACTACTCGACACATCTAAACAACACTGTCAGCTACACGACACATCTAAACAGCACTGCCAGCTACACGACACATCATAACAACACTGTCAGCAACACGACACATCTTAACAACACTGTAAACTACACGACACACCTTAACATCACTGTCAACTACACGACACATCTTAACAAAACTTTCAACTACATGACACATCTTAACAACACTGTCAGCTGCACGACACAACCTAACAACACTGTCAACTACTCGACACATCTAAACAACAAGTCAACTACTTGACACATCTAACCTACACTGTCAACTACACGTCACATCTAAACAACACTGTCAACTACACGACACATCTTAACAACACTGTCAGCTACACGACACATTTGAACAACACTGTCAACTAAATGACACATCTAAACAACATTGTCAGCTAAACGACACATCTTAACAACACAGTCAACTACATGACACATCTTAACAACACTGTCAATTACATGACAAATCTTAACAACACTGTCAACTACATCACACATCTAAACAACACTGTCAACTACATGACACATTTAAAAAACACAGTCAACTGCATGAAACATCTTAAAAACACTGCAAACTTCATGACACATCTAAACAACGCTGTCAACTACACGGCAGATCTTAACAACACTGTCAACTACATGACAAATCTAAACAACACTGTCAGCTACAGAACACATCTTAACAACACTGTCAGCTAAACGACACATCTTAACAACAATGTAAACTACATGACACATCTTTACAACAATGTAAACTACATGACAAATCTAAACAACACTGTAAACTACACGAAACATCTAAAAAACACTGTTAGCTACACGACACATCTTAACAACACTGTAAGCAACACGACACATCTAAACTACACTGTCAACTAAATGAAACATCTTAAGAACACTGTCAACTACATGACACATCTAACCAACGCTGTCAACTACATGACACATCTTAACAACATTGTCAACTACTCGACACATCTAAACAACACTGTCAACTACACGACACGTCTTTACAACACTGTCAACTACATGACAAATCTTAACAACACTGGCAGCTACACGAACATGACAGTAATGTCAACTTCATGAAACATCTTAACAACACTGTCAGCAACACGACACATCATAACAACACTGTCAGCAACACGACACATCTTAACAACACTGTAAACTACACGACACATCTTAACATCACTGTCAACTACACTACACATCTTAACAAAACTTTCAACTAAATGACACATCTTAACAACACTGCCAGATACATGACACATCTTAGCAACACTGTCAACTACATGACACATCTGAACAACACTGTCAAATACTCGACACATCTAAACAACACTGTCAACTACTCGACACATCTAAACAACACTGTCAGCTACACGACACATCTAAACAGCACTGCCAGCTACACGACACATCATAACAACACTGTCAGCAACACGACACATCTTAACAACACTGTAAACTACACGACACACCTTAACATCACTGTCAACTACACGACACATCTTAACAAAACTTTCAACTACATGACACATCTTAACAACACTGTCAGCTGCACGACACAACCTAACAACACTGTCAACTACTCGACACATCTAAACAACAAGTCAACTACTTGACACATCTAACCTACACTGTCAACTACACGTCACATCTAAACAACACTGTCAACTACACGACACATCTTAACAACACTGTCAGCTACACGACACATTTGAACAACACTGTCAACTAAATGACACATCTAAACAACATTGTCAGCTAAACGACACATCTTAACAACACAGTCAACTACATGACACATCTTAACAACACTGTCAATTACATGACAAATCTTAACAACACTGTCAACTACATCACACATCTAAACAACACTGTCAACTACATGACACATTTAAAAAACACAGTCAACTGCATGAAACATCTTAAAAACACTGCAAACTTCATGACACATCTAAACAACGCTGTCAACTACACGGCAGATCTTAACAACACTGTCAACTACATGACAAATCTAAACAACACTGTCAGCTACAGAACACATCTTAACAACACTGTCAGCTAAACGACACATCTTAACAACAATGTAAACTACATGACACATCTTTACAACAATGTAAACTACATGACAAATCTAAACAACACTGTAAACTACACGAAACATCTAAAAAACACTGTTAGCTACACGACACATCTTAACAACACTGTAAGCAACACGACACATCTAAACTACACTGTCAACTAAATGAAACATCTTAAGAACACTGTCAACTACATGACACATCTAACCAACGCTGTCAACTACATGACACATCTTAACAACATTGTCAACTACTCGACACATCTAAACAACACTGTCAACTACACGACACGTCTTTACAACACTGTCAACTACATGACAAATCTTAACAACACTGGCAGCTACACGAACATGACAGTAATGTCAACTTCATGAAACATCTTAACAACACTGTCAGCAACACGACACATCATAACAACACTGTCAGCAACACGACACATCTTAACAACACTGTAAACTACACGACACATCTTAACATCACTGTCAACTACACTACACATCTTAACAAAACTTTCAACTAAATGACACATCTTAACAACACTGCCAGATACATGACACATCTTAGCAACACTGTCAACTACATGACACATCTGAACAACACTGTCAAATACTCGACACATCTAAACAACACTGTCAACTACTCGACACATCTAAACAACACTGTCAGCTACACGACACATCTAAACAGCACTGCCAGCTACACGACACATCATAACAACACTGTCAGCAACACGACACATCTTAACAACACTGTAAACTACACGACACACCTTAACATCACTGTCAACTACACGACACATCTTAACAAAACTTTCAACTACATGACACATCTTAACAACACTGTCAGCTGCACGACACAACCTAACAACACTGTCAACTACTCGACACATCTAAACAACAAGTCAACTACTTGACACATCTAACCTACACTGTCAACTACACGTCACATCTAAACAACACTGTCAACTACACGACACATCTTAACAACACTGTCAGCTACACGACACATTTGAACAACACTGTCAACTAAATGACACATCTAAACAACATTGTCAGCTAAACGACACATCTTAACAACACAGTCAACTACATGACACATCTTAACAACACTGTCAATTACATGACAAATCTTAACAACACTGTCAACTACATCACACATCTAAACAACACTGTCAACTACATGACACATTTAAAAAACACAGTCAACTGCATGAAACATCTTAAAAACACTGCAAACTTCATGACACATCTAAACAACGCTGTCAACTACACGGCAGATCTTAACAACACTGTCAACTACATGACAAATCTAAACAACACTGTCAGCTACAGAACACATCTTAACAACACTGTCAGCTAAACGACACATCTTAACAACAATGTAAACTACATGACACATCTTTACAACAATGTAAACTACATGACAAATCTAAACAACACTGTAAACTACACGAAACATCTAAAAAACACTGTTAGCTACACGACACATCTTAACAACACTGTAAGCAACACGACACATCTAAACTACACTGTCAACTAAATGAAACATCTTAAGAACACTGTCAACTACATGACACATCTAACCAACGCTGTCAACTACATGACACATCTTAACAACATTGTCAACTACTCGACACATCTAAACAACACTGTCAACTACACGACACGTCTTTACAACACTGTCAACTACATGACAAATCTTAACAACACTGGCAGCTACACGAACATGACAGTAATGTCAACTTCATGAAACATCTTAACAACACTGTCAGCAACACGACACATCATAACAACACTGTCAGCAACACGACACATCTTAACAACACTGTAAACTACACGACACATCTTAACATCACTGTCAACTACACTACACATCTTAACAAAACTTTCAACTAAATGACACATCTTAACAACACTGCCAGATACATGACACATCTTAGCAACACTGTCAACTACATGACACATCTGAACAACACTGTCAAATACTCGACACATCTAAACAACACTGTCAACTACTCGACACATCTAAACAACACTGTCAGCTACACGACACATCTAAACAGCACTGCCAGCTACACGACACATCATAACAACACTGTCAGCAACACGACACATCTTAACAACACTGTAAACTACACGACACACCTTAACATCACTGTCAACTACACGACACATCTTAACAAAACTTTCAACTACATGACACATCTTAACAACACTGTCAGCTGCACGACACAACCTAACAACACTGTCAACTACTCGACACATCTAAACAACAAGTCAACTACTTGACACATCTAACCTACACTGTCAACTACACGTCACATCTAAACAACACTGTCAACTACACGACACATCTTAACAACACTGTCAGCTACACGACACATTTGAACAACACTGTCAACTAAATGACACATCTAAACAACATTGTCAGCTAAACGACACATCTTAACAACACAGTCAACTACATGACACATCTTAACAACACTGTCAATTACATGACAAATCTTAACAACACTGTCAACTACATCACACATCTAAACAACACTGTCAACTACATGACACATTTAAAAAACACAGTCAACTGCATGAAACATCTTAAAAACACTGCAAACTTCATGACACATCTAAACAACGCTGTCAACTACACGGCAGATCTTAACAACACTGTCAACTACATGACAAATCTAAACAACACTGTCAGCTACAGAACACATCTTAACAACACTGTCAGCTAAACGACACATCTTAACAACAATGTAAACTACATGACACATCTTTACAACAATGTAAACTACATGACAAATCTAAACAACACTGTAAACTACACGAAACATCTAAAAAACACTGTTAGCTACACGACACATCTTAACAACACTGTAAGCAACACGACACATCTAAACTACACTGTCAACTAAATGAAACATCTTAAGAACACTGTCAACTACATGACACATCTAACCAACGCTGTCAACTACATGACACATCTTAACAACATTGTCAACTACTCGACACATCTAAACAACACTGTCAACTACACGACACGTCTTTACAACACTGTCAACTACATGACAAATCTTAACAACACTGGCAGCTACACGAACATGACAGTAATGTCAACTTCATGAAACATCTTAACAACACTGTCAGCAACACGACACATCATAACAACACTGTCAGCAACACGACACATCTTAACAACACTGTAAACTACACGACACATCTTAACATCACTGTCAACTACACTACACATCTTAACAAAACTTTCAACTAAATGACACATCTTAACAACACTGCCAGATACATGACACATCTTAGCAACACTGTCAACTACATGACACATCTGAACAACACTGTCAAATACTCGACACATCTAAACAACACTGTCAACTACTCGACACATCTAAACAACACTGTCAGCTACACGACACATCTAAACAGCACTGCCAGCTACACGACACATCTTAACAACACTGTCAACAACATGACACATCTAAACAACATGTCAACTACACGACACATCTTAACAACACTGTCAACTACATGACACATCTTAACTACACTGTCAACTACATGACACAGCTTAACAACACTGTCAACTACAAGACACATCTTAACAACACTGTCAGCTACACAAACATGGCAGTTATGTCAACTACATGACACATCTAAACAACAATGTCAATTACACGACAGATCTTAACAACACTGTCAACTACATGACACATCTAAACAACACTGTCAGCTACACGACACAACTTAACAACAATGTAAACTACATGGCACATCTTAACAACAATGTAAACAACATGACACATCTAAACAACACTGTAAACTACATGACACATCTAAACAATACTGTCAGCTAAACGACACATATTAACAACACTGTCAGCAACACGACACATCTAAACAACACTCTCAACTACACGACACATCTTAACAGAACTTTCAACTAAATGACACATCATAACAACACTGCCAGATGCATGACACATCTAAGCAACACTCTCAACTACATGAAACATCTAAACAACACTGTCAACTACTCGACACATCTAAACAATACTGTCAGCTACACGACACATCTAAACAGCACTGCCAGCTACACGACACATCTTAACAACACTGTCAACAACATGAAACATCTAAACAACATTGTCAGCTACACGACATATCTTAACAACACTGTCAACTACATGACACATCTTAACAACACTGTCAACTACATGACACATCTTAACAACACTGCCAGCTACACGACACAACTTAACAACACTGTAAACAACATGACACATCTAAGCAACATTGTCAACTACACGACATATCTTAACAACACTATCAACTACACGACACATCTTAAAAACACTTTCAACTACAAAACACAGTTTAACAACACTGTCAACTACATGACACATCTTAACAACACTGTCAACTACATGGCACATATTAACAACACTGTCAGCTACACAAACATGGCAGTTATGTCAACTACATGACACATCTTAACAACACTGTCAGCTACACGACACATCTTAACAACACTGTCAACTACATGACACATCTAAACAACACTGTCAACTACATGACACATCTTATCAACACTGTCAGCTACACAAACATGGCAGTTACGTCAACTACATGACACAACTTAACAACACTGTCAACTACACGACACATCTTAACAACATTATCAACTACACGACACATCTTAAAAACACTTTCAGCTACACGACACATCTTAACAACACTTTCAATTACAAGACACATCTTAACAACTCTGTCAGCTACACGACACATCTTAACAAAACTGTCAGCAATACGACACATCTTAACAACATTGTCAACTACATGATACATCTAAACAACACTGTCAAATACATGACCATCTAAACAACACTGTCAACTACATAACACATCTAAACAATACTACTAACAACATGACACATCTTAACAACACTGTCAACTACATGACACATCTAAACAACACTGTCAACTACATGACACGTCTAAACAACACTGTCAACTACATGACACATCTGAACAGACTCTCAACTACATGACACATCTGAATAGCATTATCAACTACATGACACATCTGAACTACACTGTCAACTACACGACACATCTAACAACACTGTCAACTACACGACACATCTTAACAACACGGTGAACTACACCACACATCTTAACAACACTGTCAACTACATTACATATCTTAACAACACTTTCAACTACACGACACATCTAAACAACGATGTCAACTACACGACACACCTTAACAACACTGTCAACTACACGACACATCTTAACAACACTGTCAACTACATGACACATCATAACAACTCTGTCAACTACATGACACATCTAAACAACACTGTCAACTACATGATACATCTAAACAACACTGCCAACTAGATGACACATCTAAACAACACTGTCAACTACATGACAAATCTAAACAACACTGTTAACTACATCACACATCTTAACAACACTGTCATCTTCATGACACATCTAAACAACACTGTCAACTACATGACACATCTTAACAACACTGGCAACTACATGACACATCTTAACAACACTGTCAACTACATGATACATCTTAACAACACTGTCAACTACATGACACATATGAACAACACTGTCAACTACATGATACATCTAAACAACACTGTCAACTACATGACACATCTAAACAACATTGTCAACTACATGAAACATCTAAATAACACTGTAAACTACATGTCACATCTTAACAACACTGTCAACTACATGACACATCTAAACAACACTGTCAACTACATGACACATCTAAACAACACTGTCAAATACATCACACATCTTAACAACACTGTCAACTACTAGCACATCTAAACAACACTGTCAACTACATGACACATCTGAACAGACTGTCAAATACATGACACATCTGAATAGCACTATCAACTACATGACACATCTGAACTACACGGTCAACTACATGACACATCTAAACAACACTGTCAACTACATTACCCATCTGAATAGCACTATCAACTATGTGACACATCTGAATAGACTATCAACTACATGACACATCTGAATAGCATTATCGACTACATGACACATCTGAATAGCACTATCAACTACATGACACATCTGAATAGCACTATCAACTACATGGCCCATCTTAACAGCAATGTCAACTACATGATACATCTGAACAATAATGTGAACTACATGACGAATATGAACAGAAATGTGAACATCATTGCATATTTGAATAGCATTGTTAACAACATCATATATTTTGTCACACACTACTTTATCACTAGACGTTTTTTATAACTGGCTAATAGTTGACTTGATTATAAAAACAAGACAATAACTATATTAGGTCTCAACTTTAGGTCTAATCACCCTTCATATGAGTCATTTCTATGAAGTGTAAGTTGGTTCCTTGTTCCGTAATTTACTAGGGAAAACGGAACAGTTCCTTATTCAATACTCATGCTTAACATATTTGTATAAGGCATTTGAGTAAAATAAATATATATAAAAATGTTAGCTTCAAATTTTTTATTTAGTTCATTACGAATAAGAAATGAGGAACAAGTTATCTATTCCTTATTCAGACCGAACAAGCAACTTTTGCTTTGTAACTAAACAAATTTAAAGCTCCCATTAATATGAAATATACAGCTATTTAACAATTAAAATTGTAAATCAAGCATCTCGAATACATGTTTTATGTATTATGATTATTGTTCGAAATTCCGCTTTAGTAGGCTTTCTTGTTCAAACCGAACTGGCATTTTCTATTTTTTCATATTACTTTCACATCAACCAAACGTAACATATATAACGTTATTGTATACCCATTAATGCTATCAAAACACACGCTCTACCACATTTCTGCTTATGTGTTTATTATACTCCAGTTCCATTTTCGTCGCTGAGTAAGGAAAAGGAACCGATTCCTTATTCATTTTCAATCCAGGTAAGAAACTGGGAATTTCTTATTTAAAAATTGAATTAAAATGAAAACAAAGTGTTCTACACTCCTATGAAAATCACTGTATATGTAGATAGGATATAACAAATAAACGATAAACCAGTTTCTTTTTCGCGGTTGATTCGTTACTCAAGCCGAATAAGAAACTGGCATTCTCTTAGTGAAAACAAATGATTTAAATGAAACCGAAATGAACCTAATGAACTACATATCCGGGAAAAAAAGTTTTATTATTAACGTATTTCCCTTTTCACGACCGGAAAAGGAACCAAGAACCAATGAAATAACATAAATACTCCAGTTCCTTTTTCGCTGCTGAATAAGGAACAAGGAACTTATGTTTAAGTAATTATGTTTGGTTCCTGTTTTCTTTTTCAACCACGAATATGATTTTTTTTTATCATAAAATAAATAAGTAAAAATGTGCTACAACAAATATTTTTAATATCTTATCTACGTAGGTAATGATTTTCTTTAATATATGGTTCACTTTGGTCAATTTGTATTCAGTTTTTAAATAAGAACATCCCGGTTCCTTATTCGATTAGAAAAATACCGGTTCAATTTTCATTATTCAGCCGCGAACAAAGAACTGGGTTCTCATTAAATAAAACTAAGTAGAAATGTGTTACTATAAGTAGTTCTCATATCCTACTTTCACATGCAATTATTTTCATTGATATGCGGTACACATGATACTAAAAAAGGAACTGAGTTATAGTTAAAAAAAACTAAGTGGAAGCGTATTAGAATTAATATTTTTAATATCTTACATAGGAAATGATTTTCATTGATTATTGGTACACTTTGTTTTATCTTAATTCAATTTTTAAGCAAGAAAATCCTTATATCAGTTCCTTATTCGCTTTAAATAAGGCATAAGTAACTGGTTCATTTGTCCTTTTACAGCCGAGAAATAGAAACTTGGCGATAATTACATAAAATTAAGTAGAAATGTGTTATTATAAATTTGTATGATACCCTACGTTCGTATGCTATCATTTTCACTGGTATGCGGTTCACTTTTGTTCATTATAATTATTTATTTTTGTTTGGGGGTGGGGGTTATCGTTAAATAAAACTAAGTGACAGTGTGTTAAAATTACTGTGTTCAATTATTTTCAGAGGTGTGTCGTACTCTTGTCTCTTTTTCTATTTATTTTTGAAGTAATACAATACCAATTTCTAATTCTGGCTGGATAAGGAAATATCAGCTGGTTCATTGTTTCGTTAGTCAGCAACGAACGAGAAAGGAACTTGAGTATAAATATAAAAAAAACTAAGAAGAAATGTACTATGCATTGCTTTATAATATTAACAACATTACGTTTTAAGCTTGGTTGTTGTGAAGTTAATATTCAAAGTAGAAAATGCCAGTTCGGTTGGAACAAGAAATCCTTTCCAAGTGTGATGGTACGGTTTGGTCGTTTGAGTACAAAGTAACAGTTGCTTATTCGGTTTGAATTATGAGTAGGGAGCAAGTTCCTTATTCATTCCTTATTCATTACTCGTGAAATAATCAATTAACTAAATTACATGTGGGTTTGTTTCATTTACTTAAGAAAAGTATTATTATGTTTTCTCGAAAATCTTGTATTAAACATATTAAGCTTGAATAAGGAATTATGAACTGTTCCGTATTTCTTATTGTAGGAACAAGGAAGAAAACGGTGTTCCATGTCCTATGTTTGTGTTTAAGTTATGTAATCAGTTCATATAAATAAACATGAAGCTACAGTTGTCTCTAGTTGTTCCCATTAAACACGTTTGGCGCACATCTGTGTTCGCAAAACGGTAGCTCTCTTTCAAGCCAAATCTATGTTTTAATTACATGAATGCAAATGCTCAATACTTTAAGTAACAATATAATAATTAAGTTGTAAATATTTTGAAAAGATTGTGACATTTACATTGGACAATTGTTGGTAAAAGTTCTGTAATTTACTTGGCTATGCTGATGAAATTGTGATACAAAAATGCAAAAAGAGAAAAAACTAAAATTTCATTTTGTTACCTTTAACACATTCCGCTACATTTGACCATCGGCCATTCGTACAGTTGCTGACTACGTTTGTGGGGTTACGGGGGCTGTAGCCTGGGCTGCATTCCAACGTTCTGTTGGCACGAGAGTCTCCAATCATCCTCCCGTTGTTCGGGTTGTCAAACGGAGGACACACTATTAAAGCCCGATACACACTCAAAATCAACGAATGGTTCGTAAAATGTTTCGTTAAATAATGATAACCCATAAAAAACAGTAGTTCTGATAGCAATAGCCAAAATTTCAAAGCTACATGAGCTGTAGTAACATAGATTTAACGAGATACAAAATGCTCGGTTTTTTGTGTGGGACAATTCCAATTGAATTTCCCGCGACGATATCCGAACATTTACGATATATTTTACGAAGCATTCGTTGATTTTGTGTTTATGGGGCTTGAAGGAACGGTTTCCAAATACAGAAATACAAATATAATTGTTTATAAAAAAAAAAGAAATTATTTAAAAAAAAATATTGTGATATGGACACGTGTTTAGCCTTTTTGATCCTGGATTGAAGAATATTTCAATAAAGAAACTCTTGTTAGAATGTACTAACAATAAAATTTTCATGTACGCTGTGTTCACGGCATTAAAAAAGTACAAAAGAGAACAACACTAAAATAAAATATTGAAAGCGCAATAGTAGATTTTGTATGTAATTATGTTCAGCATGTTCATGTCCATGTTTATGTTTCGATATATCTGTTTTGAATTCAACTTGGTTCCATTTTCTGCAGTTTGGACTTTGTTAATATGCTACACATTTACATAATTTCAGACAAGTATGTGGATGTATATGAGCTTATTTAATTTGAAACGTATATATACACGTATATTTGTATTTTCACGTATAATATTGAAATAATAAATACTCATTTGTACAAGAACTTTAAATTTATACGATTGCGATTCAAATAGGAAATTAGGGAAAATAATATTAAAGGGACCTTTTAACGGTTTGATAAATTGACAAAATTGAAGAAAAACATGTTTCAGATTTGCAAATTTTCGCTGCAGTTATGTTTTTTTGCTAGGAAACAGTAATACTGAACATTTACCATGCTCTAAAATATCCATTTTGTGCATCTTTTGACTATTTAACAAACCTGAAAATTATAAAGCGTTGCAACGCGAAACGATTGTATAATTTGAGAAGTTCGTTTGTTAACGTTATATTGAGTGACATTGCGAGGATTGCTTATATTAGGAATAAAATACATTTAACGTCGTGTCAGCACAGATGGCCGAGTGGTCTAAGCACTAGACATTTACTCCAAGTGTCAGTGGTTCGAGTCCAGGTGTGGAATACTTTCTTCTTTTTTTTTTACATTGGAACCTTTAAGTTCCGATGATTACATTTATCCATTTAAAGTATTTAATGACACACTTCAAAACATGCCAAAATATGTGCAGAGGCCCCTTTAATACTTTTGATTACAGGAAATAATAAGCAATTCAATCACTCAATAACTGAATGTTAACTGACCTTGAAAACAAGTGGTAACGTTTGTCCAGCGACCACCCTCACAGTGGCTTGTCACATTGTTAAGATCCAGCGGAATGGAACCATGGTTACATAGCAACCTGCGTTTATGTCCTATCTCATGCGTGTTTCCGAGGAACTTTCCGTTCGGGTCCGTCTTATTGAATGCTGGACAAGCTGAGATAGATACCAAGTATTTTAATGCAGAACAAAATTAACGACCTAAAGATTCAATACACGATTGGAAAGCAACGTGTCAATTCATTGGGCGATTCGTATGATGTACTGAATTTAAACTGGATTCTTTTTGTACACGGTTATGACGTTGATTTCACGGGAAAAAGTATTATTTTTGACAAATAAATTAGATAATAATTATGTTCCAAACATGTTTGAACTAATTAAGCATGCACACATGTATATCCCCTTAAATGCCGAAGACGCAAAATTTAACGCATTTAAAAATGTATGAATAACAGGTTACGAATTCAGTTTCACTGTTAAGATCATTGTGCCGCTGTTTGTAGGATTGGTTAGATGTCTGTAACGATTCCTGTAAAGTTTCACATTTAATCATACTAATGGACAACCTACTTGAAGACATTGAATTGCTCATTGATCAGCTCAACATTGTTTTTATAACACACCACGCATACAATGAACCAATGTATCATACCAAAATAAGTTGTTTTATAACTGACACATACCATCTGTAACACACGTTATTGAAGCCCCTTTGATCTCACATGTTTTCAGCAGCCCAGTAGGGATCCTACTAGTTGGACACTCTGCATCGCAATTTTCTTTGTCCTATATTTAAAACGACAAAAGAAGAAGTGTGCATAAAAACAATATAAGCCCCCATTAACACTCAAAATCAATGTATATTTCGAAACTATT
Source organism: Dreissena rostriformis (assembly GCA_007657795.1). NCBI lineage: Eukaryota > Metazoa > Mollusca > Bivalvia > Myida > Dreissenidae > Dreissena > Dreissena rostriformis. Next base: position 10,785 of record VMBQ01010112.1, on the reverse strand, counting down.
TCGTTAAATAAAGTGAACCCATAACAATCAGTGATCCCTATAGCAATAGCCAATATTTTAACGCTCAGATACAAAATGCTCTTTTTTATTTTTTGTGGAAGCCTACAATATATTCCCCTGAAATTTTAATTTCCCGAAACAATATCTATTCATAAAACACACGAACATTTAATTGGTACATGAACATTTGTGGCGTGTTCTGACAAAACTGGGCAAAATGCTTGTGCGTAAAGTGTCATCCCAGATTAGCCTGTGCAGTCCGCACAGGCTAATCAGGGACGACAATTTCCGCTTTTATGGAATTTTTCGTTCAAATGATGTCTCTTCTTAGCGAAATCCAGTTTAGGCGGAAAGTGTCTTCCCTGATTAGCCTGT
>VMBQ01010112.1:0-10318 GCA_007657795.1 Dreissena rostriformis | reverse complement strand
ATACTGATCATGTTATAAATATGATTTTTGTATACATGTATATGTAGGGAGGCGGTAAACTACAACGGGCGAGGCATGGTATGGTATTGCGCAAGGGGGGGTTAGAGGGTTATGGTTAGGGTTAGGGTTAGTGTTAGGGGTCGGGTTAGGGTTTGGGTTAGCCTAAACCCAACCCTAACCCTAACCCGACCCCTAACCCTAACCCTTACCCTAACCCTTTTTTTGGGTTATCACCCCTATACCATGCCTCGCCCGTTGTAGTTTTCCGCCTCCCCATTTAAAACATTGGTAAATAAATAATTCAATTGCATACTGAATGTTAAAACCTCTCAAGCATACACTTCGATTGCTTTTGTTTGAGCAACCTGTGTCGTACATTTCCATTGTTCAGTACGTTTTCTACAATACAAATGTGGAGCGCCGCGAGAAAACCGGGTAAAATGCTTGTGCGTAAAGTGTCATCCCAGATTAGCCTGTGCAGTCCGCACAGGCTAATCAGGGACGACATTTTCCGCCTTAACTGGATTTTCGCTAAGCAGAGACATCATTTAAATAATAAATACCATAAAAGCGGAAATTGTCGTCCCTGATTAGCCTATGCGGACTGCACAGGCTAATCTGGGATGACAATTTACGCACATGCATTATGCCCAGTTTTCTCAGAACACGATACAAATTAACATCCCGATGTTTTCCAATAAGCAGCGAAAAATTGTTTTGGAATAAAATAATAAAGTAAATAAAGTGTTAAAATCATTTTGAAAGTATCGATATAAAACTATTACGTACAAAACCATTAATGGTGATCGAAACAATAATTGACCTTTAATAAATAATAAGAAAAAAAAAGGTGAAGCGAAAAATCAGTCAATTCGTAACGTTACAAGTCCATAAAATATTTTATTTTACAGCTATCCACAACGTTGTAACATTTGTTGGGGAAAAAAAAACAATACAAATTCAATAAATAATATGGTACTAATGATTTTATTAAGATTTTACACCACGACCCGCGACTTGTTTTCTTAAGACTATCAGTTAAAATGTATGTTTGTTATTCTGCAAAAAAACATGGTTGGAGCCTAATGTTTCGGACATTCCAAGATATCTTTCAGTAAAATGCACGTGGTTAAAATTTCGATCAAGCGAACTTTTGATAAATCAAATACTTTTTGCAGCGCATTTTAACCATATATATTGCGCAATTGTAATATATAAGTCTACAAAAGAGCTTCAATTTCATGACTTTGTTTTTACAATACATTTATTAGCATTATGGCTACACGGTACTTTATAATACCTTTGATATCACTTTGATTAATCACTCGATGTCTATGACTGAAACCGACGTCATTTGAATTGCTTTGTGTTTGAACACCAAGGAAACGCATGTGTGGATGTTTTTCGTAAAAAAAGGGACACGTATTGACGAAAATAATTTTTAATAGTATTCAGACGCTTTAAATACATCCTTGGCTGAATCGAAATAACTGTGTAGAGGTCCGATGCGTAGGCATTTTATCGCGCTGGGGACAAACAGATGAGTGTTATCAAAATAATCAACAATTAGAAAGAAAGTTCTTAAATGTGTCGCGTTCTGAGAAAACTGGACAAAATGCATGTGCGTAAAGTGTCATCCCAGATTAGCCTATGCAGTCCGCACAGGCTAATCCGGGACGACCCTTCCCGCCTAAACTAGATTTTTGCTAAGAAGAGGCTTCATTTAAACAAACAATTCCATAAAAGCGGAAATTGTCGTCCCTGATTAGCCTGTGCGGACTGCACAGGCTAATCTGGGATGACAATTTACGCACAAGCATTATGCCCAGTTTTATCAGACCACGACACAAATACCCATATGTCTTGTAACCCTTTTAAGCAGTAAACGGCTTGTGGTAAGTAATAACGCATAATGAATATTTATAACAGAAATGGAACCATAACCATTTATTGAACAGAGCATTTAACGATTCTGTTGCGACTTTTTTTATAGCCATTTTTTTAAATATATCATCGACAAACCCTAACGGTAATACAACGTTCTAAGGGGACGTTCGTCGGTTTTCCGCTCTTAATAGATGCTTTTATTAAAAAATTGCAAATTCCCTGGTTTCTTATAGATAATTAGATAATCAATCAATCCTATGTGGATAAAATGATTGAGAAAAAAACGTATTTAATTAAAAATAATTATATTGTTTTTGGAGGGATAAGAAATTAGTTTTCAAAAATATCCTACTACTTCACTGAGAATTTTACTATACGAAAGTCTCGTATTCGATAGTGCGCTTGCGTATAGCGTTACTATTCGTACATTTCATTATTCATAACAACATTTCTTCTTCAGATGTTAATGCGCCCGCTCAAAATGTTCATGGGGACAAATTTGTTAAATTATAAAAAATAAATCTTTTTTAACGTTTATAAAAACAAGATATGAGTAAAGCAGTAATTTTATAAATAAGTATTGAAAGACTCCCTTATTTTTAAAATAGTATACCGTATTTTCCTTCGATATGCAAATTAACAGATGTTATTTCAGACACTAACTCAACATTGCCCTTTTTGAAACAAAGGAGCGGTGCTTACAGAGGTAGAAATATTATTTTGACCAAAACCCACACTATACCAAATGCGCGAACTAATTGGATCCATTAAAATGTATAAAATACTTAAAACTCAATATAATACCTTGGATTTTATGTTTCTTCTTTCGACAAACGTCATACCCGTGGCTTTCCCTGTACAGTCCTTTTCGCTGCAAGTTTTTTCTAGCTCAGGAATTGGGTCGAACAATATTTCGCAAAAACCATACCTATGGTAACCGACAACGTTGCACCATGGTCGCAACACGCATTCGTACAAGCATTCCTTCAACGACTTGTTGAATAGTATAAACCTTGGTATAGTTTCCTCTAATGGAGCTCCATTCCACGAAGCCGTGTATTCCAATTCCAAAGTCCAAACTCGTAACACTGAGACACAAACACAAATTAAAAGCGTTATAAGATGCCTCTNAGCAACAATTAATAGATTTGCCGTCTGCGGATAATTGCATATTTTACAATAACCGTATTGCTATAACGGTCATATATGACGTATAAGACACAAACAAAGTTCAAGTTATTCGTTAAATCACAATAAAATGAATGTTACGACATAGTTTTTAATAATAGCTTGTACATCAAATTAAAGCCATATGTGTGTCTGTACAGAACAAACAGTACATAGCACACGATTGTAAGCGTTGAGTTATGCAAACAACAGCTAACCACTTATATTTGAGCCTTGCTCTGTGAAAAGGGGGTTTAATGAATGTACGTAAAGTGTCGTCCCAGATAAACCTATTAAGTCCGCACAGGCTAATCAGGGACGACACTTTCCGCTAAAACTGGATTTTCGTGAAGAAGAGTCTTCCTTTCAACGAAAAATACAATACAAGCGGAAAGTGTCGCCCCTGATTAGCCTGTGCGGACTTTATAGGTTAATGTGGGACGATACTTTACGCACATGCATTTAACCTCTTTTTCACAGAGCACGTTCCATTTTTTATGATTACTGTATGAAAAGTGCTGATATGACACGTCTCTATTATTCATGAGCAGAGAATTTGAAAACGCATTGGACAATTCTGTTTTGATGTACGACGAAAACACGGGACAATTTTAAAATTAATGCGCTTGTTTGCTTTAGAATATGAACGCTCAATTCATATTATCAATAAACATGAAGTTTTCCCACCGGATATAAACATCGTTATTCAAAAGCAATTGCTGACACTTCATTTAGCTGAATAAACGTTATTTCGATTCGTTATGCTAGCGCTAAGTATTGAGAGACCACGTGATTGAAACTACTTTTTTTCTCGTAACTGCATGTAAATATCGGTTCATGCCTTAGTGCGTTAATTAAACAGATTTACTTTTGTAATAAATAAATTATGGTGTTTCACATGCGTATGAATTCTTATATAGTTTTCTGTATTCAAACAATCCGCCTTTTGAAGTCGTCATTGTCAGAGTTAAAAAACGAATTTTACCTGTAATTAAATATTTCTTCTAATTATCTTTTCTCTTTATAAACAAATAATTATAGACCGACACTATAAATCTGATTATTCTGGCAAATCGATTTAAAATACATTTAGTGAAAATCACATAATATTGAGGAATATGAAAAGTATTCATTAACGCACTATGTTATTGTAAAACGTACACAAGTGCAATTCAACCAGTTCTAAAAAATATGTTAAATCATAAAAAAGGCATGTGAAAACGTCGCATATATTTTTTTAAGTTTTTGAAAGGTTCATTGTCAGAGTAATCGAGCACATTTTTCTTAACGGTCAGATATAACGTGCATGTACAATAAGGCTGCAGTAATATAACTGGAAACATTATAAGGACAGGATAAATTCGTAGTGTAAACCATCCACTCGTCGTTTTAGTTTACAAAATTGCCTATACACTACAGGTCAATGAAATAAAAAAAAATCTGAACATATAATTTAAAGAAGACCATCGCCTTGAATTTATCAATAAAATGCACTTGGGGTTTAAATCGGCTGAAATGTGAAAACTAAATTGAAACAAATTGGAAAACGGACAATTTTTTAATATACATTTAAATATATGTAGTTAACACTTTACACGGTGTTGTTGAATTGCCTAACAGATAAAATGGACAAAACACAATTTGTATAAACATTTATTAACGCGTTTCTTAAAATCATTATTTCTCCTATATTAAAAACCTTCCCCGTTTCTTAGTTTTATCACCCATAATTATGTAGCTTATTTGCAATCTTTGCATTTCAAATTTCTGTTCAATTCAAGAGATGCATTATCTGTATAACATGTACAGTTATAATAAATATTATGTGCTAGCCCTATACTTCTGTAAGCTGCAAGTGATTTTGAAAGGATTTAGATTAACGATGATAATAAAGGACCATAAACAGAAAATGACATGTATAAGTATTGGGTGAGTGTTGAACGAAGAATAATAATAAAAAAGCTTTGACAACAACAAAAGAGCATGACGGTGGGGATAAAATAATTATTATAAAAAATGGTTAACGTCAAATGCCTATCCACGAAACTGGTTTGTCACAGCTTAGATGATCCCAGTGGATGAAATCATAACACTAGAGAATATTCTGATGATGTTTAATAGAGATCCGGTTGATCATGCAATAACCTTAGAAAGTTAAATATTAAACTAATACTTCAAAGTGGGATAAATTATAAATTGTAAATATCAATTTATATTGTTACTTGGCCGAAGACAATTTCACTTCATTAGTAAAGAATTGATGTTAACCAATAGTCAAGGAATTGGTCGGGTCATATAAGTTTGTATATGGTTCCGTATTAAATCAGATTATTATGTATGTTTAACGGACGTTGCAAGTCATTGATGCAAACTAGTATGCATTGTATATTGTGTGATGGTTCAAGGCCAATCTCTTGCACGACGGTTACATTACATTCACATTGTATGTGAGAGCATTTAACGACAACTCTGCGTGGATATTGATCCAATGGGTTAGAACCACATAACAATTTTCTGTCCAAAGCTCTTACAATAGACATGTGCTGATAATAAACAATTTTACATTAATTATCCATGCAATCAGTTCGACTTTATACGCATTGCGTATCCAAGGGAACTTTAAAACAACGAAAATCATTGTACTTTGTAGCTGGAGTAACCAAGAGTCATACACTATTTAAATGTTACGTAAGAATGAGCACGGTTGCTTTTTAATTTAATTGAGCGTATCAAATGGGCCTCGCTTAATGAAAAGGGGGTTTAATGCGTGTTCGTAAAGTGTCGTCCCAGATTAGCCTGTGCAGTCCGCCCAGGCTAATCAGGGACGACACTTTCCGCTGTAATGCTATTTTTCGTTTAAAGTATGTCTCTTTTTAGCGAAAATCCAGTTCAGGCGGAAAATGTCGTCCCTGATTAGCCTGGGCGGGCTGCACAGGCTAATCTGGGACGAACGTCTAAGCACAAGCATTAAACCCCCTATTTACAGAGCGAGGCTGAAATGAATGGTTTAAAATAACATGCTTATTCGTTTGTAAAATCAAGCTAAGCGTTGAATATTGCTAAAAACATATTGACATGTATGGTCTCCGTGCTTGAGCTGATTTTAATTAGCCGTAATAAATTAAACATTTAGCTTTTAATTACTGATGCCATTTTCGTCTAGGATTGACAAAGATTGATGACATGTTTACGAGTTATGGTGAGCGCGCGCACGGAATTGATTTTAATAATTCATGATTCTGATCACGATCCTTCAAATAATAAAGTAGCAAAAGGTGGAAAACAATCATCGCGTTGATCAAATATGTTGCTATATTTTGAAATGTAATAACGTTCATTGAGCCAATCAGTTTTTCAAATCAATTATAAATGATGATGATCTCGAACATGTGGGCCGTTCTACCAGGAATTTATGTATTATTCATCTGTATAATTAAGAACTATTATTCCGCGAAAAACATACAAAAACATGCGTGTCCGTGATGATAACACAACCTACAATGGAAAATGACGTTAGTTTTATGAATAAACAATGAGTGAACGTCATGGTAATGTTAGATACACTGAGGTTTTAATCCTTGTTTAGGAAAATGTAATGCCTTTATACCAAAACGTAAAAAAATAGTGGCATTAAATATGACAATTGTACAACTAAATGTGGGTTAACTGTGGTTCAAAAATGCAGAAATTTATATTTTGTCAAAATATTGCTAGATTGCGCGTTTAAACACATGCATTGTATTTAACTTATTCGTGGAATTTCAGAAACTTCTTCAGAACATTAGGCTCCGAAGATGGTTTGTTGCACAATAACCCACACTTCTTTTCTTTCTTTGTCTATAGAAAACATTTCGCGAGTGGTGGTAAAATACTAAATTAGTAACATCTTCCAGTAAACATTCTAATTGGAAAACCGACGGCGTTACTGGTTAGCATATCTTTTTTTATACACAACCTATTGAAAAATTATATTCGTTTATACTCATTACCGTTGTTAGTTTGAAATAAAATAAAAATACACAATATGGTTTTACTTATTCTTGAACAGTAACGGCATTGACATTTTTGCATCAAAACGAAATGACAGCATTGTTTGCTCGAACATCCTTGTGTCGTGTCAGCAATTCTGGACCACGGGAGCTTTTGTCTCGAGAGGGCGGGGCAATGTCCGATCGGGATACTGTCCTAGGGGAATAAAACTTTGGAGGAAAAGCGTACCCAGTACATGGCTAAAATCTATGTCTGCCATAACACTAACATGGCACTTAACCAACTGCGCTAACGAAGTGTTAGTTTTTTTCCGGTTAAATAAGACTACGCCTTAAGATAAGGGTTTGTGACTGACCCACATTTAGGCCGAAACCCAATGAACCTAATGCCAAATTAGATCACTCTTCGTCTCGTTAATCTTTGGCTCTTCTACATTTTTCTTCTGACACTATCAACGTACCTCTGGTCCGTTCGTATGTTGAACCATTATTTTATTAAAATATTTTGTGGATAAGAAAGCGTCGTGTTAAATAGCAGAATACATTTACACAACAGTTCTTCCGAGTTGTGTGCTTTTTTGTTCCACCGAACTACGCATAGATATTATCAAGATCTTCAACATGTATTGACGGTGTTACGTATTAAACCAATCTCCATACCTCAAACATCAACGTCATACTTAGAGGGTCAAAGGTCAAATTTAGAACAATAAAGCTGATCTAGAGTGTTAACTTCATCGGACAGGCTTGAAAAAACTTGTCACAAATGTTCTCAATTTGGTAACAACCTGTTGTCTACAAGGCCTGTTTCCATCACTCAAAGGCCAATGTCATACTGAAAAGGCAAGGCTCAACATATGGATATCATACAGCCTTTGTACACTATAACTTTATTCACCAAAAGCAAATAATCGTCAATGGCATATGATAAGGATTTGTATTCCACTAAAGGATTTTATATATTTATTAGTAGAACATGATTATAATACAGCAATATATGCACATGCATGTATAAAGAAACATGTATAAAATGGAACGCAGTTCCAAGCAACAAACACGATTCTGTAAGATGCAAAACATGACACTGACAATATTGTGTATATTCACATTGATGTAAAATATTTAAAAAAAAAAATAATAACAGGTATATTTAAAAACTTTGGAATATTGCACTTTGGTAAATGTGGTAAATATGAAAAAAAAATAAAAAAAAATATAGAAAATGTGAACATTTTTTTTCATTTAAATTTACCTAAAAACAGTTGCTTATTTGCATACAAATACGTGAATTGCCCACGGAAGGCAACGTTATTAACTGTTGTCCTGAGCAATAAATTACACAATTATACTGCAATGCTTTTTGAAAAGTGAAACACCTATAACACATAAGTTACCGTTCGTAACAGCGTTCAGGCAACATCTGCTGGTATGTTAATGTTTGCAACACAACGAATAAAGCAGATTTTTACGTGGAAAGAAACCATTCTGGTATGCTTCTAAGAACCGGTTAATTTTCATCAAATTGTATATAAAGCTTCTCAATTCTAGCAAATAATGCTAAAATGAATACTCAACGATTATCTCGCAAGAGATATTTAAGGTAGCGTAATCATCTTTGGAAGTGAACGTCGGAAATTCAATCATCTCTCTATAACAATATACGGCACAATACAATGGTAACAACAATAGATGAAACTGTTACGAATCAGAGATGTAACGCTTACAAAACAGAGAAAAACGGTTACGAACCAGAGATGGAACGCTTACAAAACAGAGATAAAACAGATACGTACCATAGATAAAATGGTTACGAACTCGACATGTAACGCTTACAAAGAAGAGATGAAAATGTTGCGAACCGGAGATAAAATGGTTACGAACTATACATGTAACGATATAAAAAAGTGTCAAAATTCTATGACCATATATGTGTAAATATGTGTTAATATGACTGTGTAAATTTGATTTGATATGCCTGATGTATTTTCATTACGTGTCCAAAATCTATGGCCATATAATTCATTGAATTGAGGTGGTTGATGTTAATATGTTTTCTTTTCCTTTTCGGATGATATGTCATTTGCAAATGACCATGAATTTGAATTTGTTAATGTTAATATGCTTTTTGCAGATGTTCTGATGTTTGATTTTTCTTAATCCTTTCTAGATGGTGTACAGTTTTTTTTTCATTCAATAACGGTGCCGGTATCCGGCCCCATTCCCAATGGAAAATAGTATATATATTTTTTATTTTTTTTAGATCTTAACATTCATTTAGTTCACCTCCCATCCAGCTATATCAAATTAATCGGAATAAATATAATACTGAAAACCATTTTATTCTCAATTTTGAAGCATTTGTTACCAAAACAGCAACAGCACTAATTTTCCCAATTTTTGTGTCAAACACCACGATTGTTTCCAATCCAAAGGGACCTGGACCCATTCCCAAACTATTGAGAAAAACAACTCTGATGACATGTACATTTGTGTGGTTCTGTATTTAAATAAATAATTNGAACAAATGTGCCAAATTATTTTAAAATCTGACAATGAACGACAAAGTAAATGGCCCGGACAAGCTCATTTATAGCCATTTTTGACTTTTGAACTCAAATTGTGACCTTGGCCTTGGAGATATCGACATTTTCTTTCGCGCGACACACCGTCTAGTGATGGTGAACAAATGTGCCAAATGATTTTATAATCTCACAATGAACGACAAAGTTATGGCCCGGACAAGCTTGTTCCGCCCGCCACCCCGCCAGCCAGTTCGCCCGCCGACATTCGCCAATCTAATAACCAGTTGTTTCCTTCGGAAAACCTGGTTAAAAAACTGAATGTTAACTTACCTTGAACACAAGTGGTAACGGTCGTCCAGCGACCTCCCTGACATTCACTTGTCACATTGTTAAGGTCAAGCGGACGGTAACCATGGTTACATAGCAGCCTGCGTTTATGTCCTATCTCATGCGTGTTTCCGAGGAACTTTCCGTTCGGGACCGTCGTATTCAATGGTGGACAAGCTGAGATAAATAACAAGTATTGTAATGCAGAACAAAATAAACGAAAATATGCTTGAATGAACATTTGAAATGCAACGTGTCACAATATTGGGTATGATGCACTTAGTTTAAACTGGATTTTTTTTTTGTACACGGTTATGACGTTGATTTCACGGAAAAACTATTATTTTTGACAAATAAATTAGATAATAATTATGTTCCAAACATTTTTAACTAATTAAGCATGCACACATGTATATCCCCTTAAAT
>VMBQ01010111.1:0-29129 GCA_007657795.1 Dreissena rostriformis | reverse complement strand
TGGGCAATTTGTTCTGCATTAATTAACAATCAGATCTGATTCTATCCTGTACCCTTGTCCTACAACTGTATCAATGCGCCTATTTAACAACTCATTTAGGAGTTCAGAATGAAGCAATGTCGAGACTATTCACTGTATGCTACATTGGGCAACTTCTGAATCTGGTGGAGACTTGCTTTCGACAATTTAGAGTGTAAAAACATGCATGATAACTATTTACATTGCTTCAATGTTAAATATTGGCGGCGGGGATCATGAACTATGCGTGGCTGCCACTGCACGCGTAAGATTTTGTCACAGTAAGGTTCTATTTACAGAACAGTCAGTACGTTTTGAAAACCTGGAATGACATGATGCGTAATTTGCTTGTTTTTAACTTTAATAAACGAGTTTTTTTGCAAAGCGCAACTACAGTTTTAAAATAATCTTAACGCAATGCGCGTGACATTGTTTCGTTAATAGGTCGGTTAGCAACTTAGCACACAGTGGCATATATGTGTCGTGTTCTGAGAAAACTGGGCATAATGCTNATTTGCTTGTTTTTAACTTTAATTAACGAGTTGTTTTGCAAAGCTCAACTACAGTTTTAAAATAATCTTAACGCAATGCGCGTGACATTGTTTTGTCAATGGGTCGGTTAGCAACTTAACACATAGTGGCATATATAGACGGGGTACTTTAAAAGGCGTACTTTTAGACAAACTGTGTCCAGGTAACATCAAATGGTGATAACAAAAAGATGACATGTCGCATATTGTTATACCTTGTTTACCTATCTTGCCATTGAAAAGAAAAGACATGATAAAACATGAAAACGAAACATTTCCGTTCGAAACTACCGCACTTTCTCGTTACAATTAGATGGCTGATCAACAGACCAAAGAACAAATGTAGTAGTAGTAGTGGTGGTGTTGGGGTGATGATGACCACCATGACGGGGACAACATTTTTCTCTTTTTCTGGTATTTTTGTTTAAGAGAAGTTTCTTAATAGCGAAAATTCAGTCTATGTGTAATGTAACCACAATCAAGGCTGTTTCGTTAACGGACTACTTCGTATTGTCCTGTACCTATAAATATTCTAATTTATCAAATAAAAATAGCATAGAGATTCCATGAATAATAAAGCACAAGTTAAACTTATTCAATGTCTACTCCGATTGTGTCAAAAACTTGCTGTCAAATTGAATCATCAACGTCTTGCCGGTTAATGCAAAGATCTATAAATAAACATTGTATATTGATAGATCTTTGGTTTNGGGGCATTTTGTTTCTGACAAACACATCTCTTGTTCATTCAAACATACATTGTAGATAATTTCTATGTTCAAAGAGTTGAATTTCCAACTGCCATTTTTTTTTTAATTTATTTAATAAAAAAGACTTAAGACTAGAGATGGTAATTTTTCTGGTTTTCCGAGGTATGATGACATCACTTGTTTGTTTTTATTTTCTTTTTTCCCCTCCTTACACGTTATAAACTATCATATTTGTATATATTATGTATTTATCTATATATACATACTAAAAAAGTGTTGTTTGTTAAATATTTGGATAAAAAAGAGTGAAACTTGTAAATGCATGGTACAGAAAAAAATGGAAAAAAAAATGCAAAATACCATAACCCTCAGAAAAAGGCGCAGAACGAACAGAAAATCAAAATGTCGTATTACAGTGCTTATAACTTAAGTTTAATTCAGTCGCGAATAATGTTCTGCCGTACAGCAGAAAATTCCTTCATGTACACAAGACAAGTGCCCTGTTGGGAAATCAGCTCCTACGACACACGAGTTTTGTTCTACAAAAAATACGAGTGAACTTGTTCGAAAACATGATATATTACAGTAAATAAGACGTCTTTTTTGCTGAAAATAGAAACTGTACTTTATTTACACTGACGAGAAAATAATAATTAATGTGTCTCTTACAGATAACATGATAAACCTTGCCGACGATTTTGACACATAGGCTCATTTAAAAAGAAAAATCTTTAAAGAGATTAGTACGTAACAAAAGTCACGATTTATAATATAAAAAGTGTTCTTATATAAATAAATCCATTTAATAAAACGATCAATTATTGTCATTTTTAGACTATAAAAACCGAAGTTTACTAGAAGTATGTATAACACCATAACACATTTGTGTGGAAGATTTAGGTCGGGATTCCAATCTTTGGGTCTTACAAAAACGGGTGGCAAAATGTGAACGAGGTCGCCAAATATTTCGTCATATTTATTTACAAATGTATGAATGTTCTATTAATTGTATGGTTTTAACAGAGACGGTATATATTTTACTGAATCAAAACATTGGAATAACTTACTGTACTCAAAGTCAAGTAACATTAGAAATGACTTCATTTTTCAACTCAAGTCTTCGTCGCCATTAGTTAGTACGTAGCATTCCCCGCGTTTTACGTTGACAGCCACTCTCCGATCATCAGTGACGGTACGACAAATAAAACGCACGCGACTAGGGCGTATCCACCCTATAAAATGTTTCCTCTTCGATGGGCGGTTGTTGATGGTTGGAAGAGTGAAATATTTATGAACACGACTAAATTTTAGACATTATAAAACAGGACTCAACATTTAATATATTAATTTCATATATAATTTCGATTGTTTCAATATAAAGGTACACTGCTATAGACAGTGATTTTGATTGATATTCGGGAGCTTTTTAATTGACCAGCTGTCAATCAAACTAACGGATCAGCGGATCAGATATTCTGGTTCCCGTCGTTCTATAATATTTTAGTTGTAACACAAAGTGACTGGGGCAGGTAATCCAGACTACGGATCAGATACCTTCGTCCGATAAACAAAGATTGTTGTAGTAACGGAATGAGCGTTTTATGTTAGAATACAATGTTGGCGGAGCGAATGCTTATATGGCGACTTGTTAGTTACAATGATTTATAATGTGACATGTCGGATTACTTTTGTTGCATGAGCAAATTTAATAAATAATAATAATTGGTGAATATTTTGTTTTTATTTTTGGACAACTTATTACATCTACAAAACCTCATCCAAGCCAACTAGCTACGTACTTACATACGAAATTTTCACAAACACGGATATAGCTACAGTAATAATGACAGGCCTTGGCTGATGTGTGACACTCTCGTGTCACTCATGATTAAACTATGTACAACCTTTTTCGGATAAACGGTAATTTTCAATTGTCAAATAAGTGTAGTGTAATGTCGTCAAGACCTTATGAGCTGTGTTTAGAGGGCATGACTACTTGAGCCGCTTTCTGGGAAAACTGGTCTTAATGCATGTGCGTTAAGTATCGTCCCAGATAAGCCTGTGCAGTCCGCACATGCTAATCAGGGACGACACTTTCCGCCTAAACTAGATTTTCGTTTGGAAGATACCTGTTTTAAACAAAAAGTTCCATAAAAGCGGGAAGTGTCGTCACTGATTAGTCTGTGCAGACTTCACAGGCTAATTTTGGACGACACTTTACGCACATGCATAAAGCCCAATTTTTCCAGAACGATGATGTTCAAAGAAGACGACTACCGATATTATTTGTAAACAAATGTTTTCGTATTATCCAGTGTAATTCAATATGCATAAATGACATACACAACGCCATTTTTATCATCATATTTATATTAAGTCTGGATGTGGATTTAAAAACATGTATAGAAAATGTGAATTATACATAGACCCATACAAATAAGAAGTTCTGTGTATGATTTTATAAAAGTGTACTGAAAGTTTGCTAGTGGACAATTAATTAATTATATCATATGTTTATTTCTTGAAGAATAATACTATATAAATCTGTTACTTTTATTGATCGCAACCCACGAAGTACAGGCAGTTTAAACTTCACACGGNTTGTCATTTTTAGACTATAAAAACCGAAGTTTACTAGAAGTATGTATAACACCATAACACATTTGTGTGGAAGATTTAGGTCGGGATTCCAATCTTTGGGTCTTACAAAAACGGGTGGCAAAATGTGAACGAGGTCGCCAAATATTTCGTCATATTTATTTACAAATGTATAAATGTTCTATTAATTGTATGGTTTTAACAGAGACGGTATATATTTTACTGAATCAAAACATTGGAATAACTTACTGTACTCAAAGTCAAGTAACATTAGAAATGACTTCATTTTTCAACTCAAGTCTTCGTCGCCATTAGTTAGTACGTAGCATTCCCCGCGTTTTACGTTGACAGCCACTCTCCGATCATCAGTGACGGTACGACAAATAAAACGCACGCGACTAGGGCGTATCCACCCTATAAAATGTTTCCTCTTCGATGGGCGGTTGTTGATGGTTGGAAGAGTGAAATATTTATGAACACGACTAAATTTTAGACATTATAAAACAGGACTCAAAATTTAATTTATATATTTCATATATAATTTCCATTGTTTCAATATAAAGGTAAACTGCTATAGACAGTGATTTAGATTGATATTCGGGAGCTATTTAATTGGCCAGCTGTCAATCAAACTAACGGATCAACGGATCAGATATTCTGGTTCCCGTCGTTCTATAATATTTTAGTAGTAACACAAAGTGACAGGGGCAGGTAATCCAGACTACGGATCAGATACCTTGGTCCGATAAACAAAGATTGTTGTAGTAACGGAATGAGCGTTTTATGTTAGAAAACAATGTTGGAGGAGCGAATGATTATATGGCGACTTGTCAGTTACAATGATTTATAACGTGACATGTCGGATTACTTTTGTTGCATGCGAAAATTTAATAAATAATAATTATTGATGAATATTTTGTTTTTATTTTTGGAAAACTTATTAATCTACAAAACCTCATTCAAGCCAACTAGCTACGTACTTATATACGAAATTTTCACAAACACGGATATAGCTACAGTAATAATGACAACCCTTGGCCGATTTGTGACACTCGGTAATTTTCCTTTGTCAAATGAGTGTAGTGTAAGGTCGTCAAGACCTTATTAGGATGTTTTTAGAGCGCATTACTACTTGAGCCGCATTCTGGGAAAACTGGTCTTAATGCATGTGCGTAAAGTATCGTCCAAGATTAGCCTGTGCAGTCCGCACATGCTAATCAGGGACGACACTTTCCGCCTAAACTAGATTTTCGTTTGGAAGATTTAAACAGGAAACTTCATACAAGCGGAAAGTGTCGTCCCTGATTAGTCTGTGCAGACTTTACAGGCTAATCTTGGACGACACTTTACGCACATGCATAAAGCCCATTTTTTTCCAGAACGATGATCACGTTCAAAGAAGACGACTACCGATGTTATTTGTAAACAAATGTTTTCGTATTATCCAGTGTAATTCAATATGCATAAATGACAAACACAACGCTATTTTTATCATCAAATTTATATTTAGTCTGGATGTGGCCTTAAAACATGTATAGACAATTTGAATTATACATAGACCCATACACATTAGTAGTTCTGTGTATGATTTTATTAAAATGTTCTGAAAGTTTGTTGGTGGACAATCAATTAATTATATCATGTTTGTTTCTTGAAGAAAAATATAAATCTGTTACTTGTATTGGTCACAACCCACGAAATACAGGCAGGTTAAACTTCATACGGTAATGTGCAAACATTGCTACATCGGCCATATATTTCCCTCTTTACTAAATACAACAATGATACAATTAACGCTCATTCAACAAGCAGTCGGACAGATTACTTTATGATGATGATGATGATGATGTGCGTGTTATGCGCCGAAATACTTTATTACAGCATAGGCGACTGCGTATTATTTGTCGTAATTTTAATGGCAAATATTTAAAATGGCGAAAAAGGCAACAATTGCAATAAAGAATAAGACGAGGTTTGTGAATATAGATGCACAATTGTGTTCATACCGATCCACCTTATTTGTGTGGGTGTCTGGCTCCGATTTCTAAAAAATACTTCAGTCTGATTAAAGAATAACTGCATTAAGTCGCGTTTTTCATTAATTCGTTATTGTATTAGAATGTGTTTTCATTAGTTTTATTCAAAATAGTATGTATGTTGTTAACATAAAATATAATCTTCATTCAAAACTTGTCATATTTTTAACGCAAAATATCTGCGAGGTTAAGATGTGGTGAGCTTTAGTTACGTTATTCCTGTAAGACCGTACGTTAAGCATATATATCCTGTGACTATCGGAGAAAATGGGGACAGGTGATGTATACCTATTATTTATATAATTGGTTGATAAACATAGTCTCATAAAAAGATCATTTTATTTAATAAAAGAAAGACAGAAGGAAAGAGTTGTCGACATTGCTTGTTTAAGGTATACATTATTTGATCGTTCGTCTAATGATGGATACCTCATTTTGTATAGATCTATATTTGAAAAAGAAAATCTATTAATGTTTTTGAAAACCAAAATAAGTTTTCGTCATGTTAATGATTTGTCCTTCAATATCATGTTTCACAACATACTGATTTCGGCAGAAAAATTGGCGCTAGTTCAATGCGCGTCGTATACAGCCTTACATCAACAGATCGATCACGCGTTGGGTGTCTCAAGCCAATATGGCTTTCATAAGACACGGGATCTATCTAAGTGAGTTTCCGGGGAAAGTCTATGTATCAAGATTGTAACATCGTATTTGAAAGCACGGAATTACAACTCTGCTAGGAGATTGCACTTAACCGTGGGTGGAAGTAGTTAAACGAGGTAAAGGTAAAATTCA
The DNA here is from genome assembly GCA_007657795.1 of Dreissena rostriformis. NCBI lineage: Eukaryota > Metazoa > Mollusca > Bivalvia > Myida > Dreissenidae > Dreissena > Dreissena rostriformis. The sequence goes on along the minus strand of VMBQ01010111.1, from coordinate 22,439 downwards.
ATTCGCTTACGTTTGTTCCGTAAGTAGATTGATTATTATCGTTAAAGTTTATTAACGTATGTATTTATAAAAGATATATATCCTATTAGCAATAATCGATAATAACTGCGAATGAACATTGTAAACCCATTGAAAAATTTAATTTTCATAATTTCATTTTGAATGATCTTGAAATCGAAAATGCAGGCGTTTAATATACGTGTATTACTTAACTCCCATTATGTGTTTGCTTGTCTCGTTTGATTGAGGTGAAATTTTAACTTTTATCATATTCAATTCTTCGCGGCTTCTAAAAATATGGTATAATTTCAACTGAAATTTGTTAACACATCGCCCGGTTTTCATAGACTCATATGTGTGTGCAAGTTCAAACGTGTGTTTTTTTTTAAATAGAAGAATCAAAGCACAACGGGGAATATCCGCTCAAGGAAGTTTTGAAATCAGTATTGATTTGGCTTAACTTACACTATTATTTCGTAAATAAGTCGTACCACTGTTTGATCTGTTAGCTAACAGGTTAATTCATACTATCATGACTATATTGTCTTAAATCTATACATCGTGATTGTTTCAGTGTTCCATACGCACATCCCGTTTTAAATACCTATATAATAGTATCTTTGGCAATCAAAATCCCGAATAACTTTCAGAAAATGGCAGAATGAGGTATCGGGCGTACAGGGTTAGAGTCTGGAAGAAATCTCAGACACAGCAGCCTGTACAGCCGTCACTCTCAGGCAAGTCATTCAACAATCATTGGATCAAAGACAGCCGCATATGACCTACTCACTAGGGTTAGATTTGCGACATTCACCTTAGCATCGCATAATCGCAACGTTATGTAACGACATAAAAGACTTTTGTATGATTTGTATTTAAATTTTAAATAACATTTTAACTTTAATGAAGCTTTAGCGTTAATGTGTAGAATAAATATGTTAAAACGTTACAAATAAAGGGAAAATTAAATGACTGTGGTGTTACGGTGTTTTGTATCGCCTAAGTTGATTGTGAGTTGTTTTATTCCACGAGCCCGCAAAGCGAATGGAATACGGGTTTTCTATTTACAGTGTCATATTATTAGCTGGGCGGGCGGGATGGTTTATTTGTCTACTTCTAAATCTAATCGCAAAAATGAATAACGATTATTTTGAATACATACATCATAATTATTTCATAGAAAACTATTACTTCGAGTATAATACAATCCTGGGCAGTCTTTTTAAGATATTTATAAAGAACTTCGTTTATCTACACTCCCGCTACATTTCAGCAACGTACATATAGCGCGATTTTCATTGACGTTAAAACAAATATATCATTTTCGTTCATTATAATGATATAATAAAATTATATTTTGCTATAAGAGCCAAAAGACTCAGTGTAAGAACTAACCATTGTTTAAATAATGTATTTTTATAATAATAATTAAGACGATAACACTTTAATTACTACAAATACATTACCATTGAACTATAATTTGTGTCATTATATGTATTATTAGTATCCATACTACAAATATATAACTGTTTAAGTATAAAAAATGGCTATACAATGTATATTAATTAGTAGAATAAGTAGTATCCATACTACAAATAGTTTTTCTATTAAGATGTAAAAATGTTATTATATGTATTTTTAGTATCCATACTTCAAATTCATTACAGTTTAAATATGCAAATGTCACTATATGAATACGCATTATTAGTATACATACTACAATAGTGAGTATATGTGTCTATCAACACTACTTATAAAACTTAATGTTAATGTTATTGTACTAAAATACAACAAATGGCACACGAATAATAAAAAATGCTGTGCGCTTTGATTTTTAATTGCATTACTTTTGGTATTATTAAAAGCCAAACACCTTGAAATAAAATACATGTTAATCAATATATATATAGCTGCAATTTAAAAATGTGCAAAATTGACATTAAATCTATAGCCTAGTTAGCAAGTAATTATTATTTTTTTCAAACGGTACCGCTTTTTAAACCGAAAGTAGGATTTCTATACGTACAGGTCCATTTCGACAAACGCGATTATTTTTAAGTTTTCAAGCGCCAAACAAAGGAATTCTAACTTGTAACTACCAGATATATTCTAATTGGCATATATAAAATATGTTTCTTATTTATATTTCAATTTACTATGCCAAATAAGGTGTGTGGCTTTAATAATTAAACAATCAGTAACATCGAAACAGAAGACATTTCACTGTTTTTATAAAATAAACCAAATTTAAATTTATCTGAAACGTAATTTCAATCAACGTCCGAAAAGTATATTTTGATGTATTTATAGTTCAAATAAAATTATATTTTGCGTCGTTAACTGACATTTAGACCGAGTGATTTTGTTTTCAGGATTATGTCGAAAGTATTTCCGTGGAGATCTGCAGTTTAATGACTCGGCTTGGGTACGGTGAGGAGATAAGACGGTGGCGGGTTAAGAAGTACAAGGAGGCTGATAGCCTGATGAATTCACAAGTACGTAATGTAACCTTTATCACAGCTGGCAGCAAGGCAGAGGGGCTGACCTGCTTTGTAGAAAGTGACCTTGACGTATTAATCGTGGTGAACGGTATCCTCTGTGTTGAAGCTGGTATATATCTTGAAATCATACCCGACGGCATAGGAGTGTACAGGATGGATACTCGTGCATAGTCAGGACACTGTAGTCTGTTGTTAGAGAGACAAGCGCGTAAACATTCAGAAGTAATCAACAATGCTCTGTGTGATAATGGAGATGGAGACATTCTTTTAAGTAGTAGTTTATTTCTTGATGAAATTTTAGCACGGCCATCATTTACAGATTCATCATTGGTGAGTCATGAACGAGCGGGGCCGTCGCTACCGCAGTCAACGGATGGCGTGCTTCATACGGACAGAGTATTCTCACTAAATTGCCACTGCCCCAGCATCCTTCAAAGATGGGCTGCCAGAACCCGCCATTGGCCTCCACCATTCATAGTCCAGAGAGTCATATCATTAGGAGCCTATGTAATCCCTGTTGGTTATAAGGGAAGTGAATACAAGCACATTGAATGGAGGATTTGCTTTAACACCGGAGAGTCAGAACTTGTAAACAACCTTAATGATACACAAGCGAAAGTGTATGTTATGCTAAAAATGATCGTCAAAGATGTGTTAAGGCCTTTTACGAAAGAAATAACATCATACATGCTGAAAAATATAGTATTCTGGCAAGCTGAGAGTAACCCACAAAACAAGTTTTATTCTAGGATTTTTTTCACTGGCTTCATGAAGGACTGAGAGATCTTAGGACTGCAATTGTCACACAACAACTGTCATATTACATTATTCCAGAAAGAAATTTAATGGCAGCCTCTGGGTTGCAGGCTAAGCAGCAAAATAAATGGGTAGCAGATATCACGGACATGATGGCGGAAGGTCCGAGGGTAATTCTCATATTGCCGAAGATACGGAAGGCTATAGTTGCCTCCCCAGAGCCGATGTTGTGGTTCAGCAAGAAAAGGATGGAGCTGGAGATGCTACAGCTGGAGGGTTTGAGCATAGGTGCGAGAGGTAGCGATGAAAACGGAGCGGAGGCTAAATCTGATGCTATCCGACAGGCGATACGGAGACGTATGGACGAGATATTAATGGAAGTCGGACTATGGATGATCGAAGAAGGCTGTGCTGTAAATGATCTGCTTGATATTCGTGATATAATGTTAATGTAATCATCAGTCTGTGCAGATTCGCCTCTAAGACACATAGGTTTTGTTGCCTCTAAGACACATAGGTTTTGTTCTCTAAGACACATAGGTTTTGTTGCCTCTAAGACACATAGGTTTTGTTCTCTAAGACACATAGGTTTTGTTCTCTAAAACACATAGGTTTTGTTCTCTAAGACACATAGGTTTTGTTGCCTCTAAGACACATAGGTTTTGTTCTCTAAGACACATAGGTTTTGTTCTACAAAAAAGAGTCAACGTGTCGGTATTAACCTGCTCGTTATTAATAGGAAACAATATTGGATTGATAACACCGTGTAAATATAGTTGATTAGTTTTATTTATTTTTCCTCTGGCATATTCATACTTTATATGACTGCATTTTATGACGCTTAACTCTGGTAAACACGCGTTATCAGCATGTTTGTTTGATGGGGCAATCATATAACAAAGATTATATTAAAATTAAATAATTTATGTTTACATAAGAAGGCTTACAAAACAAGTAAATATTCTCGCAATACTGATAAGTGTGATACATGCAAAGATAACCATTGTTTGCAGTCCGCACAGGCAAATCGGGGACGACGCTTTTCACTTTTTATTTGGTATTTTTCGTTTAAAAGTTTTTTTAGCGAAAATCCACTCTATGAGAAAAGGGTCGTACCTGATTTACCGGTACGGACTGCACAGGCTAATCTTGGACCACACTTAACGCACATGCATTAAGCCCCGTTTCCGCAGAGCGTGACTCATGTCTTACCCGCTGCCCTTGCAGCTGAGACGTTGTTTACTTGAGTAAAATCGGACTTGTAATAAATGGGAGTAATACATATTTTAACTTGTCGGTCAAGGTAACCGCATTCAAGGCTGTTTCGGTAAACAGATTACTTCGCATGACCTGTACCTATAGAGTATGCGCATTAAGCAAATAAACAGAGCCTGAAGATTCCGTGAATAATAAAGCACAGGTAATACTTTATTAAATGTCTACTTACGCTGATAAGTGGGTCCATTATATTCTGTAAACATGAATCATCAACGTATGATCTGTTTATAATACTAGTCGTGCGTGCATGGTATGGATAAATATTGTTTTCGTCGTTTGAGCACGTGCAAATTAGACGAAAACTACTTTCCCTTGTCAATGTAGATCCGATAGGTGGCTCTGTAAGAGAGCGTTTTCCTCGTGGTCGAGTAAATCCGTTCAGTCATTTAGCGTTGGGATTGACGGATCGATACACACGTTATTTTTTCACTGTGTAAACTTTTATTTTGAACATAACCACGCGGTCTAGCGATGATTGTTCTTTTCGGGAAAAATTGGACTTGCATAGTTTTATTAGGGAATTTTTTAAGTAGCAGTGCGTGAGCAGAATATAGGATCATCAGAGCCGAGTCGGAACAGTCGTGAATAAAAAAGCGCTTCAAAAGCCGTCAGCTACCGTTACTTCCGGAAGATTGCAACGTGGCGGAAACACTACATAAAGGGAAATGCAAGAGACGGAACTGGTCCCTGTTTCGCTTGTGCAAAAATCACACACTTTGGATACAACTGCCTGTACACCCGGTGGTTCCCTCAGCCTGACGTCCCTACCAAACAGTAGCCACAGCTCGCAGAATCCCGTTAAAACAGACATAGATTTAAAGATGAGTATTCATCGTTTACTGGTATTTTTGCTTACAGCCAGGACATACTAGTATTTCCTGACACCTATATTGAGTACGAACAAGGCCAAAAAGAAATACTGCTTAAACACAAGTTGACAAATCAATTTAAGTTTAGGAAAGATATTGGAGCTAACTGATTCATTTTAGACGCTATTTAAAATGGTTATAAAATTCCGGTCAAAAGATTGTTGGATGATTAATTTTGATATTACGCCTGCATATCATTTTGTGGATATTTTTCAACCATACACATACCTACACATTTTTAGGTATTGGTTGAGAAGATTGATCAGATGATTACATTGGTATCGTAAAGACATACAATAAAACAGTAATTATGTCACGGGAAATTAAGTCAGATTTGTTGTTATCCCGCTTGATGCCCAAAGTTGACAAATCATGCTTGGAGCTCCATGTTTATATGGGGGTGTAAAGTCGATTAAATTTTACAGACGCTAAGATTATTAAAAAAATTGAACTATTTATATGTGCTAAATAATTGCTAGGTTTGTGCGTCAAATTATATCTATGGGTATAAATCTCGGAACTGTATCTCAAATTATCGCTATGTGTTTAAACATAGACATACATTGGAACTCTTGCATTATTTCGTCTGAAGAAAGTAAGGTTCAACTTTCGATTTGGAAAGAACATGTACAAAGTTTAAATGTAATATCATTCGCAGTCAGCCATTGCTGTAATAGAATTGACGCTAGCAGCACTGGTTTATCAGGATATGAGCTTGAAATGCCCAGCGGTGTAGTGCATGACACGTGGTAGCCGTCGGAAGCGGCAAAATCCTCCGCACGGAGAGAATTTTGTGCTGTTACAGAGTACTGTTGTCGCTTGAGCACGTGCTTGTTTTTTTGAATGTGTGTTTTTAAGTTGAACTTTTTATCAACACGAATTGTGTGTTAATAATTTAATATCTGTTCTTTCAGAGTCATGAAGATGATAAAAAAAACGCGCATTCTGACGTCTTGGTGCGAGAGGTTTTATTGCTGCCTGAGTGACTAAAAGAATCGTGATCTCAAAAAAAAAAGAATCAGGTCGCCGTGGCGTAGTGGACTATGGTGTCCGCCTAGCGATCGGGAGGTCACGGGTTCGAACCCCACTAGGAGCGTTCCTTCGATCTCCTCCAAAGACACCAAGTACTGGTTCTAGTCCCAGGAAACGGACTCGAGAGCGTTCTTATAAGCCTAAGGCTTTCGATGCAATCGAGCTAAAATAAATAGGTTTAAAGTAATCATGATCTATTTAATGTCATGTGTTATTTACCGAGGGAGGTAATTTCGGTTATCATNACTGCGTATAATGGCATTTGTTTTATGTTTTATTACACTACTAGTGTATTTTAACCTGGGTTAACAGGTATGCCTGTTACATAATTATTTTGTTTGAATGTTTATTCACAAAAGAACAATTTTATGTTATTGTTTAAACATGTCAACAATGTATGTTAAAGACGAGATACATGATTTGCATGTACTGAATGAGGCCCAACATTGTTTGTGATCTGAGAGGGGTATTGGTTTCCGGACATTTTACCATGGGATTTACATGGTTTTCTAAAAAGAAAACTTAACGTTTACGATATAGAAACAGCTGATTATTTGTAAATTTCTCTGAAATTAGAGGTTTCAGGAGGTGATGAAGGCACCTAGAAACCGTTCTTGAGCCATGAGTCCTCATACGTCCCCCTGCCATTAAAAGAAAAATGAAAATGAGCAGTAGGGTTGGGTATACCGCTCGCGGTTAAACCTGAATCGTTCGTTACCACCGATTATTGTTTGGGGTGTACGTGAAGTCATGTGCACTTCTCTTAATTGGTGGTAATGGATAAATCTTGTAATTATCGCAGCTGCTTTTACTTAAACTAATGCTTCACTTTATGTACTTTTCGCAAATTGGCGTGGTGGAAAGGCATAGGGGGCGTCCTCTGTAAGCTTTGGGCATCGGCGACGGACGGGCGGTTGTCAGGGCCGTGGCGTCCTTGGGCTTTTGTAGTTAAATTGTGCAATTGTATGATTTTGAGTTTAGGCTTGACGTCTGATGGGTTTTTATAATATATAATTATTCGCATGCAACGCATGTGCATGTTTAATGATACGTATAACGACGTGTTCTACAGAATAGTCATTCTTGATCTGAGATGGGTTAACAAACACGTATGTTAAATACGAGGTTTTGATATAAATTTTGATGTTTCTTAAAGATTGTGCATCACCTTTTGATTCACGACTTGTTAGATATGTGTAAGAAGCTGCGAATGGAAATCAGCAAATTATTGACCATTGTTGTGTAATAAAAATGGTCTGGTTATATCATGTGTTCAAGATTGTGTAGTTTTGCCTTCCAACACAGAATTCTGTATACACCATGTAGAAATGGTGTAGGCATCTTTGGAAATGAGGATCTTAAATTTCGCATGTTCGCTTTATTAAAAGAGTTTGCGTAAATGGGTATGCAGTTTGAACGTATGTTCACATGATTGACGTATTCACAAGCCGGTATCGTCGATGGTTTATTATCGGTGTTGTTACATGAGGTTTCTTATTATTGTATATCAAGTTAATGATGTAGAGAAGCTCAGACAGAAAAACAAGTATTTGTCCTATAACACACTTAGAGAATTGTTGTTAATTAGCATGTAAACCGTATGTCCAAGACATTAGCAAATATTGCGTTCACTCTTTTAGAGCTGGTTGCGCAATTACTGCGGCTTATAATGGCATTCGTGACATGCTGTTTAAAAGTCACGGTAGATGGCTGAGTGAGACAGCTAAAGACGGCTATGTTTAAAGCTCTGTTGATGAGAGGTTAAGGGTTCCAATGTCACTTGGATTATAACCATCGCTGTATTCTATGATAAGCCAATTTTAATTTGTAATATACTTACAAGCCCGTTCTTTTAATTCAGTCGGTCATACCAACGACTTAACCAAAAAATATGTTGATTTGTTTTGTTGTTTTTTCCCAATCGGGAGCGTAGTTGTGAAGGGAAATATTGTTTTTGTCGTTTGAGCACGTGCGAATTAAACGAAAACTACTTTTCCTTGTCAATGTACATCCAATAGGTGGCTCTGTAAGAGAGCGTTGTCCTCGTGGTCGAGTAAATCCGTTCAGTCATCCAGCGTTGGGATTGACTGATCGATACACACGTTATTTTTAATTTGTTTTGAAAAAATAAGTAGAGTAGCATAACAAGTGTTGCTGTTTAAATGTTTCATATACATGCTTCTTATCCTGGTACGAGCTTATATTTGAAATTTAGGATTGTGTTTTTTACAACAGGTCATGTGTTGCTCACATTGAGTATGTATTCAATATTTTCAATATATACATGTATACCAGTATCATATTATTTATCCCACTGTGGGATTCGGTCTCCGGAAGATAGAATAGCCTTGGCTGCCTTTATAGTTGTTTACGAGGAGGGACTCGTGTAGGCATACTGTATGCCTGGTGATGTAGCAGTCTAGGTTGATAGGCGTGGCTGCCTTTATAGTTGCCTACGAGGAGGGACTCGTGCCGGCATACAGTATGCCTGGCGTTGTAGTAGACTATGTTGATAGGTGTGGCTGCCTTTATGTTGCCTACGAGGAGGGACTCGTGCCGGCATACAGTATGCCTGGCGTTGTAGTAGACTATGTTGATAGGCGTGGCTGCCTTTATGCTGCCTACGAGGAGAAACTCGTGCCGGTATACAGTATACCTGGCGTTGTAGTAGACTACGTTGATAGGCGTGGCTTCCTTTTTGTTGCTTACGAGGAGGGACTCGTGCCGACATACAGTATGCCTGGTGTTGTAGTAAACTATGTTGATAGGCGTGGCTGCCTTTATGTTGCTAACGAGGAGGGACTCGTGCCGGCATACAGTATGCCTGGCGTTGTAGTAGACTGTTGATAGGCGTGGCTGCCTTTATGCTGCCTACGAGGAGGGACTCGTTCCGGTATACAGTATGCCTGGCGTTGTAGTAGACTACGTTGATAGGCGTGGCTGTCTTTATGTTACCTACGAGGAGGGACTCGTGCCGGCATACAGTATGCCTGGCGTTGTAGAAGACTATGTTGTTTGATGGTTGTAACGATGAGAAAGCTTTTGTTTGTATTCTTGATTTTATGTATGTTTGATGACTATGAGTGAATTATAATAATGTATGGATTTGTATGAAATATATTGTATGCTTGTACGTGAAATGCATATGTGGACTGCATATAAAATGCGTGAGAAGAGAGGAGTTATACACGGTATCAGTCAGTCGGTCATACCAACGACTTAACCAAAAAATATGTTGTTGTATTATGTGTTTTTCCCTATCGGGAGCGTAGTTGTGAAGAGAATTACGGTTTTTGCGACACAATATCTTAACTATGCAGGTTACAAGTGAATGAATCAATAAATGACGGTATTTCGCAGTAATACACCCTGGCATCGATCTTTAATGCTTGGATCTCCATCTCAACTATATCAAATATCAGATCTTTTAATAATTCTATATTTATTTCATGTTCGCTTTGTGAGATTTGTTTTGAATACACATGTTTATTGATGCGTTTCGGTTACGTGATTCAAATACATGTTGCTTCAAAACAAATCTCATGAATCATTTTTAGATCATCTTTTGCTTACATTCTTTACACGCTGTATCAGCGTTTTAATCTTGATGTCATAGAGTGTTATATTTGGTCGTTGACCTCTGTATCGAGAAAATAGTATAGTTACCATTTTAAAGATGATCAACACAGACGTATAGTAATGCAATAAGCAACAATATCTTTTTTATAATGAGACTTTCGTGTTGATTTAATAAATGCAAACGCAAATCCAAAGACAAACTTTTACCCAATAAGGTTCTCTGTCGGGCATTTCACATTTTTTTTCGGGATATAAACTATGTTACTGCTTGTCGTTTTAAATATGAAGATTGGGATTGAGATAAATTAAAGAAGTAAGTCGAAGCACAATAACTGCGTACAAAGCAACCAACCCACCAACATGTGTAATACCGTATACCCCCTTCAAAATGTGTTGTATAATAATGTTATGAAACTATATTGCGCGATAATATTATACTGTTTTCAGTACCAAACGGTAATGCTATTTTGAAAATTTCGCGTTAGAGTTACAAGTAAATATGAATTAATCAGATGTATCTACAATATCATACATATTAAACATTTTGGTAACTTACAACAGCGAACTTCCATTTTGTGATATGACAACGCAATAAAACAAAGTGGTGTGCAATTTCTATGGTTAACATACATTTCAAATTTGTAACATAATAGCAGAAATAACTTGCAATTAATCGCAATAAGTGTTTAATTCAATCAAATACAAAACCGTCCAAATCATAACAGGACGAAGTGCAACATATCGTACAAACTTTTGATTCGAATCGTCTCTAAAAATCAAGAAATAAAGTACAAAATAGAGTATCCTATAATGAGATAAGTATGAATGTATGAAACGTGTATGTGTTAAGCAAAACAATGTTTAATTACCACTCTGGCTTGATTTTTAGTAATTGCCAGCTGAGTGTAAACTCCTCTTTTTCATATGCGATTATATTTTAAACAAAAACTGCCGATTAAAAACAGACAACAACTTCAACAATAACAGCTAATTGAATATACAAATCGTCGTTGAACAGGCGATTACTGGACCTCTGAACGTGCTTACATGTATAATTACTATAATCCCAATCACAACATCCGCTTTATGTTCAAACCGTTTATACGATGTGATATTCGGGATATTTACCATGTAAATGACACAGTCTTTTCAACATAATAAGAATGTATCGCTTTCTTCTCATATGATTACATTTACGTACACCTCGAAGTATTGGGGAAAATCGTGATATTTGTCGATGAATAATTCATGCACACTTGGTAAAAATAGCAATACGTAAATGCACATCAATTCTTACGTATGGTGGTTTATTATACCGTGTTAAACTTTGACATTGACCTCATGGGTGACACCAGCAGTACAATCCATAAAAGACCAACAGACTCTATGAATGATCAGGAGCATTCGGGATTGAGGTCAGCACAGAGAATTCGAATATCAAGATGAACAGCACGAGCAAAACGAGTGCAGACATGAACGAAGAGACGATGGAAGAATTGGAAAGCTTCAAATACTTGGGAGCAACCCTGTCCGCGAATGGTTCCAATACCGCTTAGGCCCAAAAAAGAATAACCATGGCAAGACTGAGGAGCAGATTTTGACAAGCAGCCCTATCAGCTTCCGCACCAAGTACAGGGTTATACTAATGTATCGCATGTTCATTTAGAACTAATATAATACGGTTCTTAATCTGAATACTTACAGGGTGTTTGCACAAACAAACACATATGATTTATTATTTTTACAAGTTTCTTTATTTTAAAATCATAGAACTGCGGTATCGACATCTTAGAAATCTTAATTTAATTATAATAGAAATTCCAGGATTTTACAGAAACATAAAATAGACGAGTGTTTATTTCATTCTCGATCTCTTAACTAACTTATCTTATCAAAAACATTGTTTTCTATTTAAGGATGAACTTTATTGCAGAATTACACTGGTGCACATAAAGCTAAGATTGCACTAAAGCAACATAGCCATTGCTTATGATAATTCGCTTATGTAACTATAAACGATAATAAATAGAATGTTTCAAGAGATACATACGTTTCCTGTGCATGAAGCGTCTTTACCAGTTGACATGAAGAAAGGTAACATGTTATCGCACGTACAACTATTATATCAATATGATTCCTTAACGCGGAGCTATGTTATGCACTGAAAAAAGTGCGTCTTTCCGCTTTAAACCTTTATTTATGGCGGTAAAGTTTGATAGTACGACTCTAACCTGTTCGAAATATTGCATACATTACTATTTTCTGTTTTACGTTTTATTACGGTTGTTTATTAAAGTATATTTACGTGTATTGTGAGCTATATTATATAGATGTGTATATCCCATGATCCGTCATGTGTTAGATATATGACGTTTGCGTGATACATATTTTTTAACTACAGAAATGATGATGAAGACGACGATGATGATGATAATGATGATGATGGTGATGATGATAATGCTGATGATGCTGATGATGATGATGATGATGATGATGATGATGATGATGATGGTGATGGTGATGGTGGTGGTGGTGATGATGATGATGATGATGATGATGATGATGATNAGCACTGGTTAAACTGAGAGGTGACGAATAATAAATTTACAGGCTTTTTTCAGCAATCATATCATTTTAAATGATTTATCTTGGTTTTAACTGGGTCTACATTCTAAGAGTTTAAAGCATGTGATGCCTGATGGGTTAAAATGCATAAATTAAGTATAACAAAATTGTTTGAATTTAATGCATGAATTCATATTTTTGGAGGCCTTTCACCATGTCAATCGCATCATTCACATGTTGAACACTTTCAATGATTTACTTTAAAAAATGCACACAGACTAGGTAATTACCTTAGCAAATTTGCCAGTATAAATTGCCAAGTTTCAGCTCGCAACGTCTTGTCGTTTGAGCCTTTAAGCTGAACGTACAGTTAATCGTAATGGTTTATGTTTATTTTTTTTTCAAACAACAGAGTCTTTCGCTTTCAGAACAATTAAATAACCTACAGTTTTTTCACGCTTTCAGACTTAAAGAAAACTGACACTATTTCCCAATGTAAATATTAGTTCAGTTCCCATGTTTGTCTTTCGTACCAATAATTACCCAACGCAAAACACTATTATTCTCCATCTTTCCTTTCTCATCGACAAAGTAGGTTATGTAGGTTATTTACCGGGCATGTTTTTTCTGCTCATAGTTATATTGTATTATGTCAACATGAACCTTTTAATAAGCGCAAATGCGTACATGGAAGTCGCGCTTGATTACATGAGCACCTAAGTGTTGAACATGGGCTATCGCTTGTCACATTTTATAGCAAATTGAGTGGAGCTAAAGCAACATTTGATGCTACTTTAATCGATAAATAGTGCGTGTTTGAGTGCACATGAAGTGAAATTCGTTATCCATGCATAAAACTTTACAAATCAGAGAGATCAGCTGTTGTTTGTTCTGAGTGACACCTGGTATAACATTCTGCGGTGGTAATGACGTGTCACCCGTTAGTGTGTACACCCTTGAGACATTGGATTGTTTACCTGACCTCGCCACACTATTGGTTCTGAACTCCATGCATCGGTCAAACACTTAGTAGACATCACATGTATTCAGATTTTGTCTTATATAAGACTTAAGTTGTCAATATAGACATGTATCTTTCCGTCTAAGGGCCATTGGATGACATACAGGACAGCAGATCCATCGATTACTGTGATACCCAAGTACTGGTTATTGTCCCAGGAAACGGACTCGAGAGCGTTTATATAAGCCTACGGCTTTCGATGCAATCGAGCTAAAATAAATAGGTTTAAACTATTACTTTGATCTGGCTTTCAATGTGCCGCTCATACACTTCTACTTTTTATTGATTCTTTAGCAACGATTGGGTTTTACCTATTCTGAGGTCCCCAAATATTCAGACTCAAAATCCAAACTTTGAGAGTTTCAGGTTTAAGTGTTGAACCTATTATTCCCCTCTTGCCATGGTCATATCTCATTAAAGTTGTTTCTATAAACATGTCGCTCCATATGGTATTCCATACCCCGGAACATATGTCTCATGACATGCTCACTCTATAATAACTTGTCTTGTGTCCTTTCGGGCATTTTCTCCATTGACCTTAAATGATAGAGGCCGTATCTCGCGTAGTTTGGGTGTTCAGTGGCAAAGAAGTATTGTAACATGAGCTTTACTGATACCAAGTGCAGTGGCCTATCACATTATCTTTCTGCTCGAAAATACATCCTTATAAGAAATACTACCTTAATCAAACAATTAACCCACAATTTAGACGTTCGTTTCTAGATCATCAAATGTCTGTACATTATTTTCAGGTGTACAAGGTGAATATAATTAAATATAGAACTAGTTTGGGCTAAATATCTTGAGAATGCTCTATTCGTTATTATGATGAAACGGCAAGAGTAGTTACATTGTATCGTTTTTGATTATATATTGGGCTTATCGGGTCAATGTTAACAGTCAAAATTACCATTACTAAATATATACACATGCTTTCCGCTGAAAATGAAGGTTTATGTGTCTTACGCCGATTTTTTTGCAAATTATCAAATACTAAATTTCTTGATAGCAACAATAACTGTCTTTATTTTGCTCCTTCTATAAAAACAGTTTGGTTTCGAACAAAAAAGGCAGAAACTCTGAGGTGTTAAAGAAATCCCATCATCTTCTCATAGAAACTACATGATCACATACTTGAAAAAATAAAGTCGGCACAAACTGCAAGAAAAACTGGCTTTTATGCACTAAATATTTTTGCAAATGCATTTCAATAACTTGATAAATTTGCAAAAATAAAGTTCTTAACGGTGTGTTTATATTCTGTCCAGCCCGTGTGTAGACCCCTGAAAACCCCGTTGATCATTCACCCTGATATACATGAGGCAGCAACAGTAGAAGCTTTGAAAACCCTTACTCCTGTGGCTGTCATTATACCCCGTATCCACCTGACACTTACAAAGTAAATAATTTTAAATTAACAGCAAACTCTTGCACCTTTATACAGTGTTCACCCATAAACTAATAGGCGCCGGCACAAAATCTTCTATTTAAAAGGAGTGCTGTATCGGACGAAGAAGAAGAGTATAAGTAAAGTCGAATGCGCTGGCTTTCGACAACGCTTGCATTAGGGAATAATAAAACATATGTGCGGTTATCTTTTATTTCAAGATTTGGCTATTGTTACAGTCATTTATACGCAAATATTTATGACGTAATTTCTTGCAAAAACACCAGCCATCGATGCAGTGTATATACTTGCAACAACTATGCATGTCAGACAGCCACCCATTATTTAGTTGGTGGCATGCATACTTTTATTTAACACATTTGGAGTTTCAACATACATACAAAGTAATGCAGGCAGGACAGCGCACGTACAAGAGTTGTTAAATGTACAACACAAAACATTGTTCTTAACAACAAACTTTCAAACAAGTTACGCATGAGAAGATACATGTATGCAAGCGTAATAAATAGTTCAAATAAATACAATGATTAACGCTTAAATGACTTGGTACGGGCCCGTTTGTAGACATGCCTGTCCTTGGGGGTATTACGGGGGTGGGGGGTCACAAGTTGGTCGCGGGCCAGATACGTTAAGGTGAGCTGCTGAAAGCCTCGGAAAGACGGGCATTTATATTTCATTTATTTATCCATTCCTTCATGCATTGATGCGTTCATTCATTCATGCGTTGATGCATTAATTCATTAATGCATTCGTTTATTTATTCAATTCAAACAGCCTTATTCACGCTTAACATATTTGACATAAGGCTTTAAAAAAATATATAATGAATACAATTCTTAAGTAAATAAAAAACAAATGACAAGAATACATTTAATTTATGTATTACGATACATATTCATGTTTCTTCTTAGCGTTTGAATAGTATTTCTTTTATAAACCGAACCAGCATTATCTACTTCGAATACTTATTTCAAAACAACCAAACCTAAAGCCTGTATACTTATTTAACATGTATGTGATATACAAATGCAATCTAGTATATTTTCAAATATTTGTTTTTATTTAAAATCCATTTCCTTTTTCGCGGCTGAATAAGGAAAAGGGAACTAGTTCCTTATTCCCTATTCAAGCCGAATAAGGAACTGGCATTTTCTTTCTTAAACATCAATTAAATTGATCCAAAGTGTACCACATATAAATTTACATCATTATATACATGGCTGGATATTTAAAATAATTATAACACTACGTTACTACTTTGTTTTAAGTAATGATAATCCAGTTCCTAATTCAGTTTGAATAAGGAATAAGGAACTGGTTCCGTGTTCCTTATTCAAATAGAATAAGGAACTGGAATGCTCTTACAATAAATAATAAATTAAAATGAACCAAAGAGACAAATAAGCTAAACTTTCAAGAACTGTATCAAAGATATAAATACAAAATCATACATCAAACAAAGCCAATAATAAAGAATATAAAGCTGCGCTATGCTAGAATGATCCGAATTTATGTATCCGAAATTATGGCCTCTGAATAAGGAATTGAGTAATAAGTTAGTTCCTTATTCGGAAGCCTGTATTTCGGACGATCACTTTCGGATATGTTTTTTTTTTAGATGTTGTGTGTGTTATTTAAGCTTGATTATGTTATATGGTCGTATTCTGTCACATTTCTACTGTATATTCTATTCGACGATACACACTGAAAACAAGTATTATGAAGACGATAATAAGGAAATGGAATTGTCTTACTCAAACATAAATTTAAATTAACCAAAAAATACTAAATGTCAATGAAAATCATGGTATATGTAGGTTCGAAATAAAAACATTTTATTGCAATACATTGCTAATGAGTTTTATTTAATAATAGCCCAGTTCCTTATTCGGTTTGAATAAGGAATAAGGAAAAGGTTTCTTTTTCCTTATTCAAATCGAATAAGGAACTGGCATTTTCTGATTTATTTTTTTTGTAATTATAATGAACCAAAGAAGCGAATAAATCAATGACAAAAAATGCCCGTTCCTTGTTCGATTTGAATAAGGAATAAGGAACCAGTTCCTTATTCCTTATTCAAACCGAATATGGAACTAGGGTATCATTAAATAAAACAAAGTAGAAATGTACTGCAATTTATATTGTTGATACCCAACAAACATTTACAATGACTTTAGTTAATTTTTTTGTCTATTTGGTTCATTTTAATTTATTATTTATAGTAAGAACATTCCAGTTCCTTATTTGATTTGAATAGGGAATACGGAACCAGATCCTTATTCCTCATTCAAAATGAATAAGGAACTGGATTATAATTACTTAAAACTTAGTAGAAACGTATTGTAATAAGTATTTTAAACATCCAGCTTATATATATAATGATGTTCATGTATATTTGGTACACTTAAGATCAATTTCATTGATGTTTAAGTAAGACAATGCCAGTTCCTGTTCGGCTTGAATAACGCATAAGGAACTGATTCCATTTTCCTTATTCAGCCGCGAAAAAGGAAATGGAGTTTAAATAAAAAAAAATATTTTGAAATGTACTAGATTGCATTTTTATATCACATAGATTGATTTGCTTAAGAATTGTATGCATTATTTTTTCTTAAAAACCTTAGGTCAAATATGTAAAGCGTGAAAAAGGAATAAGGAACTGTTCCTTATTCTTTATTCGAATAAGGAATAAGGAACAAGGAAACAGGAACCAACTTACTCTACATGCCTTTATGAAGTGATGTAATGTGTTTTGAAATGTTGTTTTTCGAAAGAGTTATAATATAGTAGTAATATAGTGAACGTTAAAAGTGGTTATTAACATAAGCTGGGTAACGTTCACGGCGTATGCGTTTCATCTATCATTGGTATAATAATTTATGTTACAATGCTTAAAGTGAACGTGTTGTGTTGTGTTCCGAGACACGGACACTTTTGGCGGATATTTATTGTGTTTGTGTTAATCCCAAGTGGGCGTATTTTGTCTGAAGGAACTGGTAGTCTATTAGTTAATTATATTAAAAACTATTATCGTTCATTTAGCACCATTAACACACTGAGATAAAAACAAAAATAGTATACTTATGTTTATATATAAGTTTATTATTTTGTTAACAACAATTACAATCAATTGTAATACGGCTGTAATGAAGTAATACCAATAAAATAAGCGTATTGTTTGTTTTATAGCATATAGAATATAAAAGATGATGCTTAATGTTAATTGTTCTACGTTGTAATAGAACAATCTTGTTCCGAACAATGTCTTACCTGTGGTCAAGAAAACGAATGTACTAGAT
Source organism: Dreissena rostriformis (assembly GCA_007657795.1). Lineage (NCBI taxonomy): Eukaryota > Metazoa > Mollusca > Bivalvia > Myida > Dreissenidae > Dreissena > Dreissena rostriformis. The sequence goes on along the minus strand of VMBQ01010111.1, from coordinate 4,131 downwards.
GTGTAGATGGATACTTTCTGTATATAAACCAAGCGTGTGCTCCATGTTCATACCCGGATTGTATGACATGTGCAGATCTGGCAAAATGTACTTCGTGTAAGAGAGGTAAATACGGTGCTGCGTGTCAAAATCCTTGTAGCGCTGGATGTAAAAACCACACACGCGATTTCCTAAATGGTACTTGCTCTTGCATAGATGGATATTATGGCTCCAATTGTTCGTCACAATGTTCGGCGTATTGCTCTGATACATGTGATAAAGGTAATGAGTCATGCCAATGTATACCAGGATACCATGGTGACACATGCAAACGTAAGTGTCACAGCGTATGCATTGACTGTGATAATGGAGTGAATTGCTCAGCATGTCCACCTGGCAGATACGGTCAATATTGTCAGTTCTACTGTAAACCTGAATGTAATGGCACATATCATATCATAACTGGTGAATGCATAGCATGTCCTGCCACGTGTGCATTATGTGACAGTTTGCGTGAGACATGCAACGGCTGTAAATCGGGATATTATGGAAAAGTATGTGAAAATAAATGCCCTTCGCAATGTTCAACAGATTGCGATCCAAACAACGGTAACTGCCATGTTACGTGTCCTAATAACTGTGACACGTGTTTGAACGGCACGTATTGCACGCGATGAAAGAGAGGTCACTATGGTCATATATGTCAAAACACATGCCCTAATACGTGCGACAATGTAACGTGTGACATACATTCTGGAGCATGCGAAACATGTATAAACATTTAGTTTTACGGTGGACCGTGCAATGTGTCATGCAGTTCAAACTGTAAGTTTAACGAGTGTTTGCCTGACAGTGATTCGTGTACCAGAGGTTGCATTCCCGGTTATTACGGTCTTCTGTGCGATCCAAAGTGTCCTGAAATGTGTTTAAGATCTACAAACAACACACCCGCTTTGTGCAATATAGATGGCAATTGTATCGATGGCTGTGGAAGGGTTCACAGGGAAAACATGTGGTAAGTGCACTACATGAACCTTTATTATAGTTTATATATTAGTATTAGTATGTTGTCAATAAGCTCCAAATTGTCAAACGAGATTTAGCAAAAAAAATTATTGCATTTTATATTTAAAAAAAAAAACAGTATTTCATTGTAAAACCCACTCCAGATTTTGTTTAAACCTTGCAATTTTTTAAAGTCTGTTTATGATACGTGTAGAATAAATGAAAAATACAAATATATACGTCACATTGACGATGTGTTAGACGCTTGTGTTTTGTGCGGCGAATCAACTCATATGCAAGTAAAGTTCTACGCAGATGTGAATGTAACTGCCCTTGGTAAAACTGACTACACGAGTGATCCACCTGTAGCTAGTGGAACTGACAACCTGAGTGATCCACCTATGGCTATCATTGCCGGTGCAGTTAGAGGGGGCGTGGCACTGATCATAATCATAGTTGTCATTGTGGTCGTTCTAAAAATTAGGTATTTTTTAATCGTCTTTAAACTTACCACCTTTTATCTTCCTGTTGTTCGATATGAGTTATTGCATGCATTAAGATGTGTTTTTTTATTGTTGTTTTTTTTTTTAACTTGGAACTAGTTTGTATGATATTAAGCGTTACCGTGTAAAACACACTAAATAGTCGATGTTGTGTAACCATCGTTAAAGATATTGCAAATTAAAAAAATTAAAAAAAAATATTAACCACTTATCGTTGTAATTGTGGTCAACTTGCTCGTTCCGTTCAAATGGTGTAATACTAAATACATAAATATATGGCTTGAGGTGGCGTTTGCTGAAATGGTGTCAATAACCAGCATCACATCCCACAAACCGCAATTCTTTGCATTGACCATTCCAAGGCGGTTATCCCAATAATGAACATGTTATGTTTATAGTTGGTGTTCTATTATTAAAGTATTGGATACGAAGAATAATTTCTCTCCTGATATAGTTTCTGTTTTCTTTATAACCATTACCTTCATTGTTGATTTGAATTGTAATGATTGTATGTTATATTATCATATTTGAAAAATTAAACAACTGCAACTCTTATGAACTTCATTAAACAATGACCTTATTTTTCAATCTACATAGGCAGCCTCAATATATCGAATCTCCGGGAATTGTGTACGAATATAGCGCATGTGATGGAATATCGGCTCATGGCACAGTCAAAGGTAGTTTACAAATGTTGCTGAAATGTATTTGAGTAAATTAAGCTAGTAAGTAGTGTAAACAAGTAATATCGCTGTAATTGAAAAGTGTTTAACTCCTTACACAACGTCTTCATTGCAAACCATAACAAAATATGTTTATATCATACTTTTAAATTTAGATATACAATTATACGTATGATTGTAATATTGTTATAAATACTTACTTACGCGTCACCTTCATAACCACCCTGCTATATTATATTAATCCATTATAATCATAATAAGCCTCAAAAGTGACCGCATGAAAATCTTGAACTCAACACACACTTTTTTGTGTGTATTATAATACATTGTTGTAATATATTGATTTATAATTTTTTAAATTCTTATTTTCCATCACCATTATGTGAATGTTGCAGCTCCAACAGGCGGTCTTCAAACGTCGACGTCAGACTACATTACCTGGACGACAATCCGGATGTGTCTCATACATATTCATCTTTTGAAACAACTAACGCTCCTGGCATATTACCGAATACGTCACCTACATATACATGCCTTGATTCGAATGCTATGAGTGACAATTCTGACGACTCGAATACAAACACATCACTGACGACCAATGCTGTTTGAACAATGAGAATGATTTCATTTACATGTGCACTCGACATCTTTCCAAAGTGAATACTTTGTTCATGCGTACTATAACACATTATTTTAATCTCATAGTTTGAACTGTATATATGATTTTCAATAAACGATGCAACACATTATAATCAAATATTGCAACACTCTCCATGAGGTATGTATGTAGTTACAGTTTGAGTTATATATTTAGTACCAGTAGTGTAATGCATTTTGAGGCTTGTAGAACGTATCCCTGTATGTATCTTCAATATCGTCAATGTTGTCATTTAAAAGTCTTCAGGCTGGAAGCAGTAGAGTAATTGTTGTTACTTAAATTATGTGTCTATTGTTTGATTTACCCGTCACGTTTTTGCATTCATGATTTTATTTTCTCTTCGCATACATTCGATTGATATGGTTTAAGGCGGTGATCCAAGTTGTTTTCATTGTATGTTTGATGTTCTGTTAGAAGAAGTGGAGAAAAACAAAACTTTCTCTCCTGATACAGTTTATTGAGTTTCATGTTTGTTATATTATATAAACAAGTTTAGATTTAGATAATTTGGAAACATTATTTTGTTGATAAGAGATGGTTTTTACCATGTTAATAATTTATGATTTTTTTGATACACACGACTCCGTTATTTTGGTTGCCTTACGTTTAATTCGTTCAGATGTGTTATTACTTGTTCAAAGTCATCTTATCATGAACTGCTCAGATTGAGCTTACCAGATTAATCTATATCTTCTTTGTCGTACGTTTACACTTTCCTCTAAACATCGGACTACAATTGTAACGGTATTTTCAAAACAATATCTTTACTNATCGTCTTTGTCGTACGTTTACACTTTCCTCTAAACATCGGTCTACAATTGTAACGATATTTTCAAAACAATATCTTTACTATGCAAGTTACGAGTGAATAAATCAGTATATTACTGCTATTCGCAGCAATACATCCTGTCATCGATAAAAGTGGATTGGATCTTTATCTCCAACTACATCAACAATAAGATCGTTAAAAATGTATATATACATTTCAATATCGATTGCGAGGTTTATTTTAATACAAATTATTATATATGCATATCGGTAACTTGATTCAAATGCATGTTGCTTCAACACAAATCTCATCAATGGACTAAAGATCATCTCTAACCTACATTCTTTATACGCTGTTTCAGCGTTTTTATTGTATCTTGACGTCATATAGTGATACACACAAATACAGTTATGCAATAAGCAACAATATCTTTTTTATAATGAGACATTCGTGTTAATTTGATAAATGCAAATGCAGATCTTAAGACAAACTTTCATCCAATAAGGTTCTCTGTCGGGCGTTTCACATATTATC
>VMBQ01010110.1:5108-28755 GCA_007657795.1 Dreissena rostriformis | reverse complement strand
ACTTCTCTTGATTGGTGGTGGTGGATAAATCTTGCAAATAATCACAGCTTTTTTAAACAAAAATATTGTTTCACATTTGTAAATTTATACGATTTTAAGCAACTTAACGCTATGGATATGCGTTGGGGGCGTCCTGTGTGCGCTTTAGGCATCGGCGGGGATCAGGTTATTCAAACCTTTACTCTTGATATTAGGTTAAGAATTTCCGTCCGATTTTTATGAATAAATTTGCTCTATTCACATGCCACAAATGAGACATATGAACAAGGATGTTGCACCGTTTACGGGCGTCTCGAGACTCCTCAACTGAGCGGTGCAAATGAGGTCGATCTCCGCTGCACATAGAAGAAAAACGGGCGTCAGAAGAATAGTTTTTTTGTATTTATATGTCGAAAGTCCTGTCAAATACAACACCCACTCCTATTTTGTCTTTGGGTTATTATTTGTATGGAAAACATTTGTTAAGATTAACGATGATAACAATGATGTTTTTATCGATGATTAGGATGATGATGACGTTAATGATAATGATGTTGATAGGATGATAATGATATGTTGATAATGCTGATGAGGATTTAAAAGTATTTTGAGAATAGAGAATAATAAATTTACTCATAACTATGAATAAATGAAGTTATATAATACTATGTGACAAATACGCCGAATGCCTTCATGGACGTAGTAACATGTATATGAGTCTCGCTCTGTGAACAGGGGGTTTAAAACATACGGGAAAAGTGTCGTCCCAGATTAGCCTGCGTAGTTTCATTTTGATAAAATTGAGTTTAAGTGCGTTTGTGACGAATTCCCCAGAAATCGTTTCCATTCTTCCATTCTTTCTTGTTCGTCCGCCCTTAAGTCCGTTGGTTTTTCCGTCTGTGATTATTTTCGTTTCAGCGCGAGATCTCAGATACTAATGATCCGATTTTGATGTAACCTTTTATGCAGCATCCCTATAAGGCTGGCATTCGCATCCTTTTAAGGTCGTTTCGGTCCGATGATTATTCACGCGGTTATTGCCATTTAACCCTTGGTACGTTTATTTTCGTTTACTGGTTAGATCATAAATACTAATGATCCGAATTTAATGAAAATTGGTATGCAGCTTCCACATGTGGACATGCGCATTCTTATCAAGTATACTGTAGTTCCGATCAAATGATTTTTCATGGAGATATGTGTCGCGTTCTGAGAAAACTGGGCATAAGGCTAATCAGGTACGACAATTCCCGCTTTTATGGAATCTTTTGTTTAAATGATGTCTCTTCTAAGCAAAAATCCAGTTTAGGCGGAAAGTGTCGTCCTTGATTAGCCTGTGCGGACTGCAAAGGCTAATCTGGGATGACACTTTACGCACATGCATTTTGCCCAGTTTTCTCAGAACACGACACATACTGCATTCGATGATTAATATTTTTATTGTCGTTTCCGCGTGAGATCTCAGACACTTATGATCGTATTTTGTGTCGCGTTCTGAGAAAACTGGGCATAATGCATGTGCGTAAAGTGTCGTCCCAGATTAGCCTTTGCAGGCTAATCAGGGACGACACTTTCCGCTTTAATGACATTTTTCGCTTAATGAAGTCTCTTCTGAGCAAAAAAACAATTTAGGCGGAAAGTGTCGTCCCTGATTAGCCTGTGCGGACTGCACAGGCTAATCTGGGACGACACGTTACGCACATGCAATATGCCCAGTTTTCTCAGAACACGACTCATTTGATGTAACTTGATAAGCAGCTTACCAACAGGGGAGGTAAGGTCATTCAGGTCTAACTATTTTTCAGCGAGTTATTTCCTTTTGAGTATGAATATGGTACAGGATTTTTAGTTAAGGCGCAAGATCGGGTGCACACTTATAATCCGAATTTTATACAAGTATATATGCACTTTTCTTTTGCCCTTTGAATAAATATTACATGCCGCGTGTGATCTCGGAGACTAATGATCCAATGTTTACGATACTTCATATTCAGCGTCCCTATCATATGTGTCGCGTTCTGAGAAAACTGGGCATAATGCATGTGCGTAAAGTGTCGTCCCAGATTAGCCTGTGCAGTCCGCACAGGCTAATCAGGGACGACACTTTCCGCCTAAATTGGATTTTTGCTAAGAAGAGACTTCATTTAAACGAAAAATNCCCTTGATTATGTCCAGCGAATATATCATTTCCTGATTTGTCCACTGCGATGTTATCGGAGAGAGGTTCTGTATTGTACACCCTTGATTATGTCCAGCGAATATATCATTTCCTGATTTGTCCACTGCGATGTTATCGGAGAGAGGTTCTGTATTGTACACCCTTGATTATGTCCAGCGAATATATCATTTCCTGATTTGTCCACTGCGATGTTATCGGAGAGAGGTTCTGTATTGTACACCCTTGATTATGTCCAGCGAATATATCATTTCCTGATTTGTCCACTGCGATGTTATCGGAGAGAGGTTCTGTATTGTACACCCTTGATTATGTCCAGCGAATATATCATTTCCTGATTTGTCCACTGCGATGTTATCGGAGAGAGGTTCTGTATTGTACACCCTTGATTATGTCCAGCGAATATATCATTTCCTGATTTGTCCACTGCGATGTTATCGGAGAGAGGTTCTGTATTGTACACCCTTGATTATGTCCAGCGAATATATCATTTCCTGATTTGTCCACTGCGATGTTATCGGAGAGAGGTTCTGTATTGTACACCCTTGATTATGTCCAGCGAATATATCATTTCCTGATTTGTCCACTGCGATGTTATCGGAGAGAGGTTCTGTATTGTACACCCTTGATTATGTCCAGCGAATATATCATTTCCTGATTTGTCCACTGCGATGTTATCGGAGAGAGGTTCTGTATTGTACACCCTTGATTATGTCCAGCGAATATATCATTTCCTGATTTGTCCACTGCGATGTTATCGGAGAGAGGTTCTGTATTGTACACCCTTGATTATGTCCAGCGAATATATCATTTCCTGATTTGTCCACTGCGATGTTATCGGAGAGAGGTTCTGTATTGTACACCCTTGATTATGTCCAGCGAATATATCATTTCCTGATTTGTCCACTGCGATGTTATCGGAGAGAGGTTCTGTATTGTACACCCTTGATTATGTCCAGCGAATATATCATTTCCTGATTTGTCCACTGCGATGTTATCGGAGAGAGGTTCTGTATTGTACACCCTTGATTATGTCCAGCGAATATATCATTTCCTGATTTGTCCACTGCGATGTTATCGGAGAGAGGTTCTGTATTGTACACCCTTGATTATGTCCAGCGAATATATCATTTCCTGATTTGTCCACTGCGATGTTATCGGAGAGAGGTTCTGTATTGTACACCCTTGATTATGTCCAGCGAATATATCATTTCCTGATTTGTCCACTGCGATGTTATCGGAGAGAGGTTCTGTATTGTACACCCTTGATTATGTCCAGCGAATATATCATTTCCTGATTTGTCCACTGCGATGTTATCGGAGAGAGGTTCTGTATTGTACACCCTTGATTATGTCCAGCGAATATATCATTTCCTGATTTGTCCACTGCGATGTTATCGGAGAGAGGTTCTGTATTGTACACCCTTGATTATGTCCAGCGAATATATCATTTCCTGATTTGTCCACTGCGATGTTATCGGAGAGAGGTTCTGTATTGTACACCCTTGATTATGTCCAGCGAATATATCATTTCCTGATTTGTCCACTGCGATGTTATCGGAGAGAGGTTCTGTATTGTACACCCTTGATTATGTCCAGCGAATATATCATTTCCTGATTTGTCCACTGCGATGTTATCGGAGAGAGGTTCTGTATTGTACACCCTTGATTATGTCCAGCGAATATATCATTTCCTGATTTGTCCACTGCGATGTTATCGGAGAGAGGTTCTGTATTGTACACCCTTGATTATGTCCAGCGAATATATCATTTCCTGATTTGTCCACTGCGATGTTATCGGAGAGAGGTTCTGTATTGTACACCCTTGATTATGTCCAGCGAATATATCATTTCCTGATTTGTCCACTGCGATGTTATCGGAGAGAGGTTCTGTATTGTACACCCTTGATTATGTCCAGCGAATATATCATTTCCTGATTTGTCCACTGCGATGTTATCGGAGAGAGGTTCTGTATTGTACACCCTTGATTATGTCCAGCGAATATATCATTTCCTGATTTGTCCACTGCGATGTTATCGGAGAGAGGTTCTGTATTGTACACCCTTGATTATGTCCAGCGAATATATCATTTCCTGATTTGTCCACTGCGATGTTATCGGAGAGAGGTTCTGTATTGTACACCCTTGATTATGTCCAGCGAATATATCATTTCCTGATTTGTCCACTGCGATGTTATCGGAGAGAGGTTCTGTATTGTACACCCTTGATTATGTCCAGCGAATATATCATTTCCTGATTTGTCCACTGCGATGTTATCGGAGAGAGGTTCTGTATTGTACACCCTTGATTATGTCCAGCGAATATATCATTTCCTGATTTGTCCACTGCGATGTTATCGGAGAGAGGTTCTGTATTGTACACCCTTGATTATGTCCAGCGAATATATCATTTCCTGATTTGTCCACTGCGATGTTATCGGAGAGAGGTTCTGTATTGTACACCCTTGATTATGTCCAGCGAATATATCATTTCCTGATTTGTCCACTGCGATGTTATCGGAGAGAGGTTCTGTATTGTACACCCTTGATTATGTCCAGCGAATATATCATTTCCTGATTTGTCCACTGCGATGTTATCGGAGAGAGGTTCTGTATTGTACACCCTTGATTATGTCCAGCGAATATATCATTTCCTGATTTGTCCACTGCGATGTTATCGGAGAGAGGTTCTGTATTGTACACCCTTGATTATGTCCAGCGAATATATCATTTCCTGATTTGTCCACTGCGATGTTATCGGAGAGAGGTTCTGTATTGTACACCCTTGATTATGTCCAGCGAATATATCATTTCCTGATTTGTCCACTGCGATGTTATCGGAGAGAGGTTCTGTATTGTACACCCTTGATTATGTCCAGCGAATATATCATTTCCTGATTTGTCCACTGCGATGTTATCGGAGAGAGGTTCTGTATTGTACACCCTTGATTATGTCCAGCGAATATATCATTTCCTGATTTGTCCACTGCGATGTTATCGGAGAGAGGTTCTGTATTGTACACCCTTGATTATGTCCAGCGAATATATCATTTCCTGATTTGTCCACTGCGATGTTATCGGAGAGAGGTTCTGTATTGTACACCCTTGATTATGTCCAGCGAATATATCATTTCCTGATTTGTCCACTGCGATGTTATCGGAGAGAGGTTCTGTATTGTACACCCTTGATTATGTCCAGCGAATATATCATTTCCTGATTTGTCCACTGCGATGTTATCGGAGAGAGGTTCTGTATTGTACACCCTTGATTATGTCCAGCGAATATATCATTTCCTGATTTGTCCACTGCGATGTTATCGGAGAGAGGTTCTGTATTGTACACCCTTGATTATGTCCAGCGAATATATCATTTCCTGATTTGTCCACTTCGATGTTATCGGAGAGAGGTTCTGTATTGTACACCCTTGATTATGTCCAGCGAATATATCATTTCCCGATTCGTCCATTAGTCCAACATATGCGCAACATATAGTCAATCATCTTCGTAGATATTGGCTATTGCGTTTTCTCTTTGCCGTCCGATCCTGATTAATAAATCATTTGAGAGAAAACCCTAAACCATGTCCCTGAGTCCGACCAAATACCCCTACATTATTACTCGCCGGACTTAATATTGCCGCGAGAGCGATGCCACATTAATTACATGTTTCCAAATGTTGGCGCATTTCTTGTATGAATTTGCCACTTTCATACTTTCTGAGAAAAAAAAGCGATGGCAAGCGTAGAAAAGGACGGATTCTTATGACAACGAACGGTTAGTTTTACGACGATGCGATTGCTTTAATACATTTGAAATGGGTACCTTACGCTAAGAGAAAGTATGTGGATGAGATTACAGAGAAACAAATGGTATTTGTGTTTTGCTGATAGAACCCTTTGAAATTAAGCAAGCGTTTTGTCGCATTGGGATGGGATTTTTAAATAAAAATATTCAAATTATATTTCAATGCTGAAAAATCATATGAGACATTTTAGTGTCGGGCATATATTTAGCTTAAATAGGTGTTGGTTCGTCAAATCCTTTAACGGACGCATTATATAATATATTTTATTTATTAATTTTGTCTCTTTAGTTTAAGTTCAATTTCAAGAATTTACAACTGAACAACATATTTGATAGTTTAAGGTAAAATCGTTAATGATTGTTTCGAAGTGGCTGCTATCGGCACACACCACTAAAGTAGCCGAAAACATGTGAAGATTCATAACAAATCTTACATTGTTAGGTTTGCGAGCTTACTTTTAAAACTGAGCGCATTTTAAATTATGAGGTACTCAAAATATATATAAAAAATGCAATTCAGAAACATTATAATAAATAAATGTGTTCTTACAATCCGCTTGGCTGCGAGGCAAGTGATCATTTGCATAATTATTGGTGGACAATACATGCATTTCATCAATACACATCAAATCTGGGGTCGCTGCCTTGGAACGTTATATGATTTTTTAGGGGGATTTAAATCAGTTTGAATGCATGCCAAAACTCACCTCTAGCTAAATTAGAGACAAGTTGCCAATGTCACTTTCTACATTGTTGCGATCAGCCATTAAGTATACATCCAACGAAGCTTTACCAAATTGCCACGTTCAATCTCACCGTCTGATATAGATAAGCTCAATACGCTGTAAGCAGGAAACTGTATCTTATACTGATTTGTTTCTTCATAATCATTACTGCCCGGGAAATCAAATTGGCCTAGTACGTTTTATTGAACACAATTCTAAGTTATACAAATGGCACAACTTCATTCCTTGGTCCATTGCAAGACACTATCTTATTGTGAGTGAGGTGCACATTTACAATTGTTTGATGACGTCACACGTATAATGGCGTAACGTGATTGATGACGTCACATGTATGATTGCGTAACGTGTTTGTTGACGTCAAATGTATGATGGCGTCACATGTTTGATGACGTCACATATATGATGACGTAACGTGTTTGATGACGTCACATGTATGATAAGGTAGCATTTCGTTCGGTGCTGTTCCATCACAATCGTATCAACATGCAATTATATTGAAACACATCACACAGAAGCAGTGCGTGTGGGACGTGCAGGAGGAAGGAGAATGTAGACGGAACTATTCCAAAAATTGAATGGCGATATTGACAAAGTATAAACAACACCAATTATCTGTTCATGATATTATACCAATGCTCAGAAAGATATGCTGTCCCGCAATGTCCTTTTTGGAATGTGCATATTTATGAATACGTAATGTTAAGAATGACGTACATCATTAATAACAAAAACAATTTAGTGTGATATGTTCCCACTAGTAGTGCCTCAAATGCATAATATTCGTATGACCTACAAGTTTGCTATTTCAATAACGTCTATTTCATCCTGATTAACGCAAAATTAATAACACGTTTCTTTCGCTGACGTTCTTTGTTGACACATGAAAAGCCGCATTGCGAAGTGGAGCCTTTTGCTTGAATAGCAGGTCTCACTTTTTGGATGCAATTTCAGATAAATTGGTTAACCCAAAATTCCGTGCCAAAGGCGATTGAGCGTAAATGTCAGCAATAATTGTTATTCTTGTCATATGAATACAAATATGTAACCGTGCCTGAAACTGCCATATTCATATCTCGGTCAATTATGTTTCTGTCTTATGTATGTTGTCATTTTACTGATTGATGTGTACTTGCACACGTTGTTCTTCAACGCTCATTTACAACGCATGCAATTACTTAGAATTCGCATGCACGTAATATAGCGAGCACTATTCTAAATATGGATATGTTTCAAAACAGTAAAACGACCGGCAAAAGAAACATACTGAGTGAAAGGGCACTGTATACTGATTGTATAAACATGGACAATTGAACAAGCCTATCGACCCCCCAAAAATATCGACTTTTTCTTTTCATTTACATGTTAATCCCTTTTTTGAATGTATTAAGGACCGTATGTAATGTATTTTTATCTTCTGCTTGCGCATAATGTTCGGTAGATATTGTCCTGTTTGTTTACAGCGTTTAACACATCATTTCCAGATCTGTTTCCACAAAAAAGTTTCTTCCTAATCATAGTCATATTTATTAAACTTAATACTGTTCAATATTATTCATCCATTCCACATCATTCGTTTTGAACGTTTCACCAGGATTAACAAATAATTAATATAGCGATTTCATTTAAACATTTAGTTATCTGCGTGGCACCGTATACTTCGGTAATCAATAATATTCGGACAAATTATACTATGCATTCTTTTCGTTCGCTTTAACTAATATGTATTTTTTGTTTCCGAAAATCAAATAATACACATAAGGAAATCGAAGTCATGCTTGATGTTTTAAACACGAAACACTAGAAGCGGAAGCTAATTGTGGAATACGTTAAATGCCTCGGGCTCAAATTAACTTATCCAATTCAAACCAGGACGGCCTTTACTAAGCGCTAAAACCGCGTCCTAAAATATGCAGAACGCTTCGGTTTGCACTGTGCTGTCTGTGCAGTCGTCAGCAACACCGTGGCTAAGCTTCGGGGTTGCCGTGTCATTACCTAGAATTCCATATCTCGGTGATCATTTTGAACATGTTCAAAGACATCGCCGCTGCTCCGCGTTTGAACTGCGCACTGGATACAGTGTTGTGTGAACGCTTTAGAAATCCGGTAAGGTCTTCTAGAGTTCACCATGACCGCGCATTGAGGACGCTGTAAGAACGATGTAGATGCGGACTGCGTTTGCGACTATACAGCGACTTTACGGCATACGCGCGCCGTGAACACCTGATGCGCGTGCTGTGAGCAGGTCTTGTACGCGGTGTTGCGATTTCTTGCGCGCCTTGAGAACAATGTAATGACACTGTAATGACGCTTTAAGAACGCGATCAGGACTTCGTGCGGACGTTGTACTTTCTAAAAAATCAAATTATCTTAAAAGAGGAAAGAGTCGTCCCTGATTAAACTTTGCGGACTGAACAAGCTTATTTTTGACGACACTGTACGCAGATGTATTAAACCAGCTTTTCACAGAGTGAGGTTCATATACTGTATGCCAAACGTGACAACATGGCAGTAACATATTTAAAGAGCTCATCTAAACGTCAACCAATCAATGCTTAATATGTTTTCTGTGACACAAAAAGCATTACGGAATTGCAGTGGTAACAAGAAAGTCATTGAATAATCAAAATTGCCCTCTTGACGCCGCATGATCTCAAGTATAATAAGAACATGTCAAAGCCCCCAACACGACGTAAATTATTTTAATGCGCCTCATAATCTCATTAACGGTTAATTGTGCAAGCATATAATTATTCAGAAAAGGCATGTGTTTGCTTAACATCGTCTGGACGATAATCTCAGTATCGTAAATTTCAGGACAATCGAAAACGGTTCAATGTCACACGAAATAAAATACTTGGTTATCTATTGTTTTTTTCCGAAACAGTTTATTGCGTGTTGCCGGAAAGATAATTTCCATTGAGGATAGTGTGATATATTGAAATAAAGTACATGTATACATTATTTAAACGCCAGTATATGGGACCTATTGTAGGATATGTCTAAAGAGCTAACTTTTAACAACAATTAAATAGTTCAATTTAAGTTCGCGAATTAAAGTGACTCGACGAAATGAGATAACGACCGTTGCCAATATTCTGAATCCGTAATTAATCTTTCCTCGGACAAATAAGCTTAATAAACCTTTCTTTGAGCGTCTTACTTATTAATCAACTTTATATCATAGTTCAGACATTCTAATCAATCATTGTTCCACTTCCGACCCGTAAGGCTATTTAACAGGCATAATGACGCACAGTTCGGTAGCAGTTACTGTGTATCTGCAAAACAATTCTAGCCAATGTTACACAAGCGTTGTCTGCCACGTGGCTTCCCTTAAATCCGGATATTACGATTATCAAAAGTTGTGAACATAATAGAATTCTGCCAGTCTAAGATCAGATTGTTTTTCCAACAAGACAGTTTTAGTGATGCTTGTATCGACATAGTTATAAAGCGATGGGATTTTTGTGAAATGTATTGGTGGTGGGTGTTATTTGTATTAACCATATTTGGAAACCGTACAATATTTTTACAGAGACCTCCAATACATAAATTCATTTATATAATGTAATTCTGTGCTAATTCTTCAGAAGGTGTGAGTGAATACACGTGTGGTTCATACAAATTACAAATTAAATCACATGAATTAATAGCTAATATAATTACAAAATGAAACTACATATCATTAAGAATAGTACACATCAAGTCCCTGTACAGACACATACCAATATAACCATTTTATAGGTCTATAACATACCATGAAAAAAAATTGAACATAAATATCGCCAACCCCGGAATTTACACCCTGGTCTTCTGGAAGCAAACGCTGCTATGCCACCCCTGCACCACGATAATTTTCATTTTAAATAGTATTATTGTTTGCCGATTTCGAATCACGATTAAACATTAATAAACCAACATTTCAACTTTTTTAAGTCGGGAGTGTTATTTCGTGTGTTTAAACATAATGTATGTATTCTTTTAAACTATGGTCATAATTTTGAAAAATCGTCATTTCACCAAATTATGAACAATTCGTTGAAATAGGACGTATATACCTTATATAGGATGCACTAGGAGGACTTGGAAATCAGGAGTGAACGTCAGAGATAAACACAAAATAAAGAATAACATTGACCAAGATAATTGATTGTATTTGGCGTATAGAGAGAACTTTTTCGATGTAATTGAAGTAGATTGCCTTCGTACCAAGAGTGCACTTAAGACACGCTTTCAGTTTACACTGTGATGGCCATTGTGAATCTTATGACTGTAGCATTATTAAAAAGACGCAAATGACAATAACAACATTTAGAAAAGCAGTTGTTAAGGTTCTATGAATATGTTGGTGATTATAAGCACGAAAGGCTAGATCAGAAATAATACATGTCCTTATTACAAAAAACAGAATTGTGATAAAACATTACGCATGCGCTGTTATCAATAAAACAAGAGGTTCCACATCCATAATCTAAAAATTAACCGTAAATTCCGGCATTCTGCATTCATAATGTATACGCAAAACAAAATAATACTGTTTTCTCTTGCAATTGTTGAAAACGTTAATATTAAATAAAAAATACAAACACTTAGATTGGTTTCTGGCTTATGAAAAAAATATCAATAATTTCCGTTTCAAATTAATTGAAACATAGCTCTTAAAATACAAACATTGTTTTTAAATCTCATTTTTTTTAAATATGCAGCTCGTGTAGGTATGCACTGATTCGGATTATACGTTGCATTATCTACAAAGCGAATCATCAAACACTGATAAACAGACTGCCGAGGATGTCACATAGATATATATGATCCGTAAATAAGCAGACTATTATACCTCTTCATTTTTCATTGGTTGGTGTCATTTGCAAGACGGTGGGGATCAAATCTGGCTGCGAGAACAAATGAGCAAGTAAGAGGTTCTCTCAAGGCAAGCACAATCAATCGGAATAGACTCCTTACATTCATAACGTCAGTTTGGCATATGTGACTGTTGTGAGCATTCGACACGTTTTTTTTTTGAATTTCAACTACAATAAGCTGTGTAATTGTTTCTTTACCCCGCAAAAAATACATGATTCTGTGTCTGCCCAGGCTTATCTGGGTAGACACTTTTGCTTTTTACACTATCTGAAATTTACCAAGCATTAACAAGTTAAATAATACAATTTTTATCAGTATGAGGCATTAAATGTCGTACATACATGAAGCATAAACGTGTTGATATGCATACTATATGACCGACTGCAATATGGAATATAGGGATTATTTATTTTTTGGTAAATAACAAGATTTCAAAAATATGATAACATACTGGTAATATTCTATATTAATCTTCAAAATGGGCTGCTATCGACATGAAGTAGCCAAAAACTCTTAAATATTTATAAACAACGTCATTCAAATGTTATACAATTTGAGGACGTGGCATTGTTACTTTTGTTAGGTTAGGGCTTTTCCGCTTTCATTTCAGGAACGCGTTTGTTTTCCTTATTGCTATCAATATTTTCGTATGCCTGAGACAACAAAATGCTTCATATAATCTAGATTAGTATTTACTTAAAGTTTCGTCTATCTCAGATATCCAAACTTGTCGTAGGTTTGTTAATGCATCTAATATTGATGATATTGTTTGTAAATACGATACCACATCCAGTCGCAAAATTATATTTGGTATTTCACAGCGTTAGTTTTTAGTAATAAAATTGCCTTACTTGATTCCTTTGTATTATTTTAAAAACAAGCAGTAAATAGTTGTGGTGCAAAACAGTATGCCTTAAATATTATCATAAGTAGTCTTCAGACAAATATCTTAACATTGACTGTTTTACGTCACATGTATGATGACGTAGCACTGTGCTTTTTGCTGTCCCATGCACATTGTATCGCCCCAGTGTATAAAATGTATCAACATAACACAGTATGCGTGTACGATTGACAATTGTGCTTACACATTTTGTGTTGATTGTCAGTTAGGAAAACCAAACGAAAAAAGTCAGACAATGTACTTTTTTCCAGAATATTAATCAGGCTTATTTTAAATAAAAATTGATTAGTTATTCTGCCCATTTCCTCATTGAACCAGACAGTTTCCTTAGTTTTGAGCAGTTCCACGACAACAAAAAATCTATGGAATCATTTATCTTATGACTATCAAGTCATTACGAATTGAGTTTTGTTTAAAATACATTCACATATATTTATTGTGATATAACAATAACATTCTCTTATTTCACACAATGTTTCTTCAAAACGTGTTTTCGCAATGTCATCACTGATAGGAATAATAAAGGTTTTGTCGAGGAATGGGTAATTTATCGTGGCCTTAAATAGTGCGCCAACCTCATAATTTATATTGAATCAGCTTTGCCATATGGCATCAACGAACAGAGCGTTAAATATAGCAAACAATGCAACTCCAAAAACTCAATCAGGAGACAAATTCTTGTTCTTATCCACTTCTTTTATAACAGACGACATGCGTTTAATGCATCAAGTCAGACTGTAGAAGTCGAAAGAATGTGAGACATTATTGAGAATTGAACTCACCAACTATCTAAGCATGATGTTGGAACCAGTTCTCGGATATGTTCTTGTGTGATGTCTTACTTTGAATTTGTAGTTTCCGTTACGTATTATTAAGTTACGTTGATGGTATAGATATAAACACATTTTCAATCAATCATAAACATCGAACATATGGGAATCGTATTAAAATGTAATCGGTAATGCGTGGAAATCGGACTGAAAATAGGTTAACATTTAACAAAGTGATACCAAATACAATACTATATGCATAATCAATAAGATAGTAAGATTAATTCTACTGTTTGAGTATGGTGTTTGTTTGCCTTACAGTTTTTGAAATCTACCATGTCGCTATACATACAAATAATGTTAAATTTAGTAAATAATATTACAATACTTTTTTTTCAATATTGGGAATACAATGTTTACCTCCTCGTGGTGACTGCCTGATTGGATTTTTTGGACCTTGATTTTCTTTCTTCTGTAATTTTTGACGATGCTGCTTCAGCAGCTTATCTTAGTTATCATACCATGAAAACAAATTCTCAATGGCGACCTACCTAAAAGACCGAGCCAGTCCGATTGAGTTAGCTAAATTTTCTCAATCGGCATACCTCGGATTGAGTTAGTCAAATTTTCTCAATTGGCATACCTCGCTGATTATCATTGAAATATGAGAAACAACAACAACAATTGGCAAATGTCGAAAAAAATGTTTAAATTATTAGAAGGCATCGTAGAGAACTTAACTTATATGTTGTACCGTACGATAGTGGAATAGTGTCATTTTCAACATTGTTCGAAGTCATTGAGCTGAACGGGTCAAGTTCCCCACGGGTACTTCTTTACCGTACCCCGGGTACTTTGAAGTATACTTCACTGTACACCGATTTTAAAATGATACTTTTGGGTACCCCAGTAAACTTACAGGTACCCCATCTTTCATAATAAAAAAAAAATGCGTACCCAAATTTTTTTTCGTACGCAAAATTGCTCGTACCCAATTTTTGTTCGTACCCATTTTTTGTTCGTACCCAAATTGTTTTTAGTACCCATTTTTTTTTCGTGCCCCAATTTGTTGGCATAATTGTTTCGTACCCACATTTGTTTTCGTACACATATGTGAAAATGAATGGCTCCTCTGCAGAAGTATGCCTCTTGTTCTTAATAAAGTTTTACAAAGAACTGTGGATTGTCTAAAAGTCCATGTACACTGCAGCTATGCCATATCTTAAATTAAGGATGCGGATAAATGACAAGCAATAAAAATAACGCAATTGTGGTGATGTAGATAAACTTTAATTGATGCTTTTATATCCATCCTCTTCAAAAGCATCGTCACACCAAAACTGTCAGTACTTTGATTTCATTATGTACTGAGCGTCGCCAAATAAAAACCTCACGTCTGACGCAGGATCCAATTGTCGTACATTGTTGACACGCGTGAAGATTAATTGCGAAAACATAGCCAATTGTTTGAACAGCCAACCTAACTGTTTGAAAGTGGTCCGAATAAACTTCAGCTAACTAGTTTTAACCCGTATTACGATTGGCTTGCTTGCCATATGACAACACCGTTCATGAAACATTTCCATTTCTCGGTCAAATTCATTTTCTTCTGTAGGTCTTATCGTACTTTTACATTTAATATTATTTTATGTTATACATAATTGTTTTGTAAACGAAGTATAAATCATAATGGAGTTTGCTACTCAGATGTGTTGTGTTTTGAGAAAACTGGGCATAATACTTGTGCGTAAATTGTCATCCCAGATTAGCCTATGCAGTCCGCAAGAGCTAATCAGGGACGACAATTTCCGCTTTTATGGAACTTTTCGTTTAAATGATGTCTCTTCTTAGCGAAAATCCAGTTTAGGCGGAAAGTGTCGTCCCTGCTTGGGATGACAATTTACGCACAATCATTATGCACAGTTTTCTCAGAACACGACAAAGATAAGTAATCTACTTACCAATGTCATAATTAAAATAAACCATGATTTGAATCGTTTTTTTGACGAGCTACAATTTAACATTTAAACAACAAATACGTAGAGCCCTTTTTCGATATGTTAATAAGTCAGTTTATGTCGCTTTTATTAATAAGCACCGTATGCGTCTTGTAATATACAATAAAATAAGAAATTAAATTGTAATCGTCGATTTAAGTCCTTCTGTGTATATTAAAGGGACTTGCTCACAGATTTTGGCACGTTTTGAAGTTTGTCATTAAATGCTTTAAATTTATAAATATAAATATGGACTTAAAAAGCTCGTGTATAAAACAAAATTTAAAAAAGAGAGAGAAAAAAAGTAATCCACACCGGGGCTCGAACCACTGACCCTCGTAATATCATAAAATATAACAATAACAACAGAACTCTCCAAATTATTCAATCGTTCGCGTTTGTAACGATTTATAATTTCAGGTTTTTAAATCATCAAAATTTGCATATAATGGATTTTTTAGAGCATGGTAAATGTTCAGTATTACTGTTTCGTGGCAGGTATCATAACTACAACGAAAATGTGCAGACCTGAAATATATGCGTCACGGTTCAATACGTCGATGTTGCACGAAGTTTAATATATAACGGACATAATGTAGTCGTGTCCAAAGGCATTATACGGCATTGAGATGAATCCATTTGGTAGATTCATGTCCATTAATTCACATTTTCAGAACACCTATGTCATATGACCCGCGTTAAGTGAAAATGGGTCTAATGCCATATGCGACAAGCGGAGCCCAATACCAGCCTGCGCATTAACACCGACCGGTCAGGAGCCAAACTGTCCGCTAAAGTGACCGGGGTTTCCTTGCGTAACTTGATAGCGGGCAGGGTGGCCCCTGACCAGACTTCGTGGATGCGAAGGCTGGGCTGTACCTACGTTTGCCGCAAATGGCATAAAACCATTTTCGCAATGCGCGGCTCATATCATTTTAACCCTTTGCATGCTGGGAAATTTGTCGTCTGCTTAAATGTTGTCTGCTATATTTCTAAAATTAGCATTTTCTTTGGTTTTTTTTTTCAAAGAATACTATCAGAATAGCAAACAGTTTGGATCCTGATGAGACGGCACGTTCTGTGGCGTCTCATCTGGATCCAAACTGTGTGCAAAGGCCTTCAAAATCCGGTTCCAGCGCTTAAAGGGTTAAATTAATGTTCGTTCTATCTGTGTTTGATGATTCGGTTTGTAGATAAAGCAACGTATTATACGCATCTCACGATACTTTCACGCATCTCACGATACTTTCACGTTGAAAATAAATATATATATTTATTTATTTCAGTGAACTCGTATGAATTGTGTTTAAAGAATTGGGTTACAAAACATTTTATATTCTTTTTGTATGAATTCCTAATTGAACAAATATTTCTGTTTCAGAATAATGTTGTTGTTTTTTGTTTTTCTTTCTGAATGGACATTAATGATTTTGTATATAAGTCTGGAAGCAATTAAAGTGTTCAAGAACGTTTGATTACATTCTCAACCATCATGGATGAAAACGTTAGTCTCACTTTGTCTCAATTGTGTGAATAGTATGCAGATAGCTGGGCATTTCCTTTTTATTTTATGGTTAATTCCTTTGCACAGCACGTATCACTTCTTTAAATGCATTCATACGCTCTGTTGTAAAAATTACATGGGTTATTTATTATCTATCTAAGACTATTCGTTAGTATGTATAATAATAACTGAGTACCTTTATAACAGTCGTTTTTGCGTTTGCTTATTGTCACTGGTTAATTATTTATTTATACTATAATTATAAGATGCACGACTCCAACACGATATAATCGGACAGCGATTCTGTATTGGAGTTGCAACTATCTTTATTGCCATATAAAAAGTTGTACGCATACACATGTCTGTATTGCGAAATCAATTACAATATATACGTAGGAGTGTAAGTATTATGAAATTAATTTATAGTTTCGAATATTTAAGTAATCTGTAATTAGGAATTAGTCATTTATATGCAATAAATGGTCATTTGCATTAATCTTATATTTCCCTTCTCTTCCATACACCGCTGTCACATATTAATTTCTCACTATGTGAATACTGGAGCCGTATTCACAAATTATAAATTCAAACTTAAACTAAAACTCAGACTTTGAACGTCTATTTATAATGATGTTACTTCCTTATTTTACGCCGTTGCGTAGTGGATATGGTGTCCGCTTAGCGATCGGGGGGTCACGGGTTCGATCCCCACTGTGGGAGCGTTCTTTAGACCCAAACGACACAAAGTACTGGTTCTACCCAGGTCCCAAGCTTGACTCATTGCATAATCCGCAACATAATCTTCTATCTAGAGGGAGTGATGTATCGGGAGATTACACTGCAAGATGCCGACAGTCTGGCGAATGACACCAACCGAAGAAGAATTAAGACGTATATTACTCCGATCATTTATGGAGCAAATTTTGTTGTGCTATCTTCAGCGATCTTTCTATCTGTTTCTGATGATTCGCTTTATACATACAGCAAAGTACATGTACTATCCGCATCTCATAGTACTTTCAATATGTTAATACATATATTTATTTATTTCAGTGAACAAATATGATTTGTGTTTAAAGTACTGTGTTACACAATGTTTTATCAAAACGTTTAAGAATCCCTAATTGAAAAAAAAATCGTTCTGTTTCATTTATAATGTTGTTTTGTTTTGCTTTCGGAAGGGCCATCAATGATTTTGTATATACATCTGGACGCAATTTAAGTGTTCAAGAACGTTTGATAACATTCTCAACCATCATGGATGAAAACGTTAGTCTCGATTTGTCTCAATTGTGTGGATAGTATTCAGATAGTTGGACATTTTCTTTTTATAATATGATTATGTCCTTTGCACAGCATGTATCACTGCTTTCAATGCATGGATACATTTTGTTCTGTTATAACAACATGTTTTATTTTGTTCTATCTATCTAAGACTATTCGTAAACATGTATACAAATAACCGAGTGCCTTTATAACAGTCGTTTCTGCGTTTGCTTATTGTTACTGGTTAATTATTTGATAATACTGTGATAATTAGATTGACCATTCCTAACACGATATTATAGGGTAGATATTCTGTTTTGTACACGTATGAGGAGTCCACTACAATGTTATCGGAGAGAGGTTCTGTATTGTACACTCGTGATTATTACAGCGAATATATCAATTCCTGATTCGTCCACTACGATGTTATCAGAGAGAGGCTCTGTATTGTACACCCGTGATTATGTCCAGCGAATATATCAATTCCTGATTTGTCCACTACGATGTTATCGTAGAGAGGTCCTGTATTGTACACTCGCGATTATTACAGCGAATATATCAATTCCTGATTTGTCCATAAGTCCAACATATGCGCAACATACAGTCAATCCTCTTCGTAGATATTGGCAAATGCGTTTTCTCTTTGCCGTCCGATCCTGATTGATAAATCATTGGAGAGAAAACCCTCAACCACGTCTCTGCGTCCGACTAAATACCCCTGCATTATTAACCACCGGACTTGATACTGCCGTGTGAGCGATGCCAAATTAATGACACGTTTCCAGATGACTTGTATGGTATTGCAAATTTTATACGCTCTGAGAAAAAAAGAAAAAAACGATGGCTCGAAGTTCCCAAATAATGGCGCCTTTCTTGTATGACATAGCCACTTTCATACTTTCTGAGAAAAATGAAAAACGATTGCTCGAACAAGCCTAGGACAGAACGGCTTCTTATGACAACGAACGGTAAGTTTTGCGACGATGCGGTTGCTTTAACACACTTGAAACGGGTACCTTACGCTTAGAGAAACTATGTGGATGAAATGTAGCAATTACAGAGAAACAATTGGTATTTGTGTTATGATGATAGAACCCTTTGAAATAAAGCAAGCGTTTTGTCGCATTGGGATTTTGAAATAAAAATATTCAAGTTATATTTCAATGTTGAAAAATCATATGAGACATTTTAGTGTCGTGCATATATTTACCTTAAATAGGTGTTGGTTCGTCAAATCCTTTAACGGACGCATTATATAATATATATTTTATTTATTAATTTTGTCTCTTTGGTTTAAGTTCAATTTCAAGAATTTACAACTGAACAACATATTTGATGGTTTAAGGTAAAATCGTTAATGATTGTTTCGAAGTGGCTGCTATCGGCACACACCACTTAAGTAGCCGAAAACATGTGAAGATTCATAACAAATCTTACATTGTTAGGTTTGCGAGCTTACTTTTAAAACTGAGCGCATTTTAAATTATGAGGTACTCAAAATATATATAAAAAATGCAATTCAGAAACATTATAATAAATAAATGTGTTCTTACAATCCGCTTGGCTGCGAGGCAAGTGATCATTTGCATAATTATTGGTGGACAATACATGCATTTCATCAATACACATCAAATCTGGGGTCGCTGCCTTGGAACGTTATATGATTTTTTAGGGGGATTTAAATCAGTTTGAATGCATGCCAAAACTCACCTCTAGCTAAATTAGAGACAAGTTGCCAATGTCACTTTCTACATTGTTGCGATCAGCCATTAAGTATACATCCAACGAAGCTTTACCAAATTGCCACGTTCAATCTCACCGTCTGATATAGATAAGCTCAATACGCTGTAAGCAGGAAACTGTATCTTATACTGATTTGTTTCTTCATAATCATTACTGCCCGGGAAATCAAATTGGCCTAGTACGTTTTATTGAACACAATTCTAAGTTATACAAATGGCACAACTTCATTCCTTGGTCCATTGCAAGACACTAACTTATTCTGAGTGAGGTGCACATTTACAATTGTTTGATGACGTCACACGTATAATGGCGTAACGTGCTTGATGACGTCACATGTATGATGGCGTAACGTGTTTGTTGACGTCAAATGTATGATGGCGTCACATGTTTGATGACGTCACATATATGATGACGTAACGTGTTTGATGACGTCACATGTATGATAAGGTAGCATTTCGTTCTGTGCTGTTCCATCACAATCGTATCAACATGCATTTATATTGAAACACATCACACAGGAGCAGTGCGCGTGGGACGTGCAGGAGGAAGGAGAATGTAGACGGAACTATTCAAAAAATTGAATGGCAATATTGGCAAAGTATTTACAACACCAATTATCTATTCATGATATTATACCAATGCTCAGAAAGATATGCTGTGCCGCAATGTCCTTTTTGGAATGTACATATTTATGAATACTTAATGTTAAGAATGACGTACATCATTAATAACAAAAACAATTTAGTGTGTTATGTTCCCACTAGTAGTGCCTCAAATGCATACTTATCGTATGACCTACAAGTGTGTTATTTCAATAACGTCTATTTCATCATGATTGACGCAAAATTAATAACACGTTTCTTTCGCTGACGTTTTTTGTTGACACATGAAAAGCCTCATTGCGAAGTGGAGCCTTTTGCTTGAATAGCAGGTCTCACGTTTTTGGATGCAATTTCAGATAAATTGCTTAACCCCAAATTCCGTGCCAAAGGCGATTGAGCGTTAATGTCAGCAATGATTGTTATTCTTGTCATGTGAATACAAATATGTAACCGTGCCTGAAACTGACATATTCATANTTTCCTTGCGTAACTTGATAGCGGGCAGGGTGGCCCCTGACCAGACTTCGTGGATGCGAAGGCTGGGCTGTACCTACGTTTGCCGCAAATGGCATAAAACCATTTTCGCAATGCGCGGCTCATATCATTTTAACCCTTTGCATGCTGGGAAATTTGTCGTCTGCTTAAATGTTGTCTGCTATATTTCTAAAATTAGCATTTTCTTTGGTTTTTTTTTTCAAAGAATACTATCAGAATAGCAAACAGTTTGGATCCTGATGAGACGGCACGTTCTGTGGCGTCTCATCTGGATCCAAACTGTGTGCAAAGGCCTTCAAAATCCGGTTCCAGCGCTTAAAGGGTTAAATTAATGTTCGTTCTATCTGTGTTTGATGATTCGGTTTGTAGATAAAGCAACGTATTATACGCATCTCACGATACTTTCACGCATCTCACGATACTTTCACGTTGTAAATAAATATATATATTTATTTATTTCAGTGAAAACGTATGAATTGTGTTTAAAGAATTGTGTTACAAAACATTTTATATTCTTTTTGTATGAATTCCTAATTGAACAAATATTTCTGTTTCAGGATAATGTTGTTGTTTTTTGTTTTTCTTTCTGAATGGACATTAATGATTTTGTATATAAGTCTGGAAGCAATTAAAGTGTTCAAGAACGTTTGATTACATTCTCAACCATTATGGATGAAAACGTTAGTCTCACTTTGTCTCAATTGTGTGAATAGTATGCAGATAGCTGGGCATTGCCTTTTTATTTTATGATTATTTCCTTTGCACAGCACGTATCACTTCTTTAAATGCATTCATACATTCTGTTGTAAAAATTACCTGGGTTATTTATTATCTATCTAAGACTATTCGTTAGTATGTATAATAATAACTGAGTACCTTTATAACAGTCGTTTTTGCGTTTGCTTATTGTCACTGGTTAATTATTTATTTATACTATAATTATAAGATGCACGACTCCAACACGATAGAATCGGACAGCGATTCTGTATTGGAGTTGCAACTATCTATATTGCCATATAAACAGTTATATGCATACACATGTCTGTATTGCGAAATCAATTACAATATATACGTAGGAGTGTAAGTATTATGAAATTAATTTATAGTTTCGAATATTTAAGTAATCTGTAAGTAGGAATTAGTCATTTATATGCAATAAATGGTCATTTGCATTAATCTTATATTTCCCTTCCCTTCCATACACCGCTGTCACATATTAATTTCTCACTATGTGAATACTGGAGCCGTTTTCACAAATTATAAATTCAAACTTAAACTAAAACTCAGACTTTGAACGTCTATTTATAATGATGTTACTTCCTTATTTTACGCCGTTGCGTAGTGGATATGGTGTCCGCTTAGCGATCGGGGGGTCACGGGTTCGATCCCCACTGTGGGAGCGTTCTTTAGACCCAAACGACACAAAGTACTGGTTCTACCCAGGTCCCAAGCTTGACTCATTGCATAATCCGCAACATAATCTTCTATCTAGAGGGAGTGATGTATCGGGAGATTACACTGCAAGATGCCGACAGTCTGGCGAATGACACCAACCGAAGAAGAATTAAGACGTATATTACTCCGATCATTTATGGAGCAAATTTTGTTGTGCTATCTTCAGCGATCTTTCTATCTGTTTCTGATGATTCGCTTTATACATACAGCAAAGTACATGTACTATCCGCATCTCATAGTACTTTCAATATGTTAATACATATATTTATTTATTTCAGTGAACAAATATGATTTGTGTTTAAAGTACTGTGTTACACAATGTTTTATCAAAACGTTTAAGAATCCCTAATTGAAAAAAAAATCGTTCTGTTTCATTTATAATGTTGTTTTGTTTTGCTTTCGGAAGGGCCATCAATGATTTTGTATATACATCTGGACGCAATTTAAGTGTTCAAGAACGTTTGATAACATTCTCAACCATCATGGATGAAAACGTTAGTCTCGATTTGTCTCAATTGTGTGGATAGTATTCAGATAGTTGGACATTTTCTTTTTATAATATGATTATGTCCTTTGCACAGCATGTATCACTGCTTTCAATGCATGGATACATTTTGTTCTGTTATAACAACATGTTTTATTTTGTTCTATCTATCTAAGACTATTCGTAAACATGTATACAAATAACCGAGTGCCTTTATAACAGTCGTTTCTGCGTTTGCTTATTGTTACTGGTTAATTATTTGATAATACTGTGATAATTAGATTGACCATTCCTAACACGATATTATAGGGTAGATATTCTGTTTTGTACACGTATGAGGAGTCCACTACAATGTTATCGGAGAGAGGTTCTGTATTGTACACTCGTGATTATTACAGCGAATATATCAATTCCTGATTTGTCCACTGCGATGTTATCGGAGAGAGGTCCTGTATTGTACACCCGTGATTATTACAGCGAATATATCAATTCCTGATTTGTTCATTACGATGTTATCGGAGAGAGGTTCTGTATTGTACACTCGTGATTATTACAGCGAATATATAAATTCCTGATTTGTCCACTGCGATGTTATCGGAGGGAGGTTTTGTATTGTACACCCGTGATTATTACAGCGAATATATCAATTCCTGATTTGTCCACTACAAATGTTATCGGAGAGATGTTCTGTATTGTAAACTCGTGATTATTACAGCTAATATATCAATTCCTGATTTGTCCACTACAATGTTATCGGAGAGAGGTTCTGTATTGTACACTCGTGATTATTACAGCGAATATATCAATTCCTGATTTGTCCACTACAATGTTATCGGAGAGAGGTTCTGTATTGTACAC
>VMBQ01010109.1:12321-28657 GCA_007657795.1 Dreissena rostriformis | reverse complement strand
CCCTAACCCCCCTTAGCCCTCACTTTTTATTGCATTTTTCGAATTTTCATTTTTTCAATTTTGAAACTGAATTATACGCACGTGCGTCCTGCCGTATGCCTAGGTACGCCCATGTATATATATAAATGTAAGGTCTTTGAACACGTACAATTTTCGGATTAAACTACTCTTCAGAAAGTACGAAATGTTTCCACATATTATTTAGTTGTTATATATCAATAGCGTAACCCAGCGTCTAACTATTTGATAATAGAATAGATCTAAGGATAGTTTTGTTCTAGCAAATTTATGAATATATGGTCACAGTCTTTTAATTCAGGCTCCGTGTTCTATAAAGTGTGTGTGTATTTTGAAGTTTATTATGTCCTTCCGCGCCGGAGGCTGCCTTATGTGAGGACACGGAGTTAGCCTCTTAATCGTACTTAATTATATATTTGACTCATGAAAGTTGGGAAGAATTTGGAATAATAGCTGCAATTTGCAGCCATTTGCTTTTACTGAAAGATATTTTTTAATTTTGATGGGGTCTTGTGTTGTGTAGGAAGCCGGAGTACCCGGTTGAAACCCCACATTTCCAGGGTGGTGACCATCAACCAAATTCACATGCTTTCGGGAACGGGGAACCGGGCTCCATCAATATCTTAAGTTTAAAATAAAAATAAAATATATTCCGATTTGTTTCCGTTGTGTTTTTTTTAACTAATTACCCAGAAACGTGATAACCAACGAATTTAAATAAAAATAAATGTAACTAAAGTTATTTTTTTTTTTAAAGAAATCTTCAAACGCGTTGATAAAATTAATTATTAGAAAAAAAAGATATGGCTTTAATTGTATTTATAAGTACCGGTAACAATTTACAAAAGATGTTTCGGTTATGTGGCGCCTGACCTTAAATATAGAACAAGTTATCGGAAAACAAGTTTTTATTCCCTGTAAATCAGTAAATTGTAAGCATTCATTTTTGTAACGTCACGACGTCGTGATGCCCAAATGCGTCCACACGTTAAACGACGTTGGAAACATGTGGTCAATAGAGCGCATAATCGAGTGACGTAACAAACAAATCCATAACTACGCTAATCAGTCCCCGTGATCAACTTTCAAAGCCGATAGTGGCAGACGCAAAACAGTCTATAGTGTTAGCTTAAACCTTAGAGTAGTTTCTAGCTAGATCGGACTAAAAGAATAATAAATATGCCGCTACCGGCGAGTGGAAAAAGTATTTTAATGACCCCGGATCCATATCATACACCAGGGTATGTTTATTTATTTTATATTTTATTTTTTTATCGGACTCGGCATTTGTAAAACGATTTAACACCGATAACATACTGTGTATATATGTGTATACATGACACTGGTAAGTCGTAGACGGCGAAGTCATACAATAGCTATAGAGAGTGTTAAAAACTATCGAGCCATATTGAATTAAAGAAATTCAATAGCTTAATAGACATTGTAATTTACCGATCTGATAAAAATATTGTCATTGTACGCTACATGAAAACTTTCAATAGATACACGGCATTTAAAGCGCTCAGAAAAACTATTAAATATTTGTTTAATAAATTTGATCGATATTTGCAGCAAACGCCGACTACTGAACAATTAATTGAATGTTTAATATTTAAGTTGACCTTAGCGACGGATTGTGTGCGTGTGTAGATTTTTTTTTTAATTTACATCATTTTCAAGCATGTGCATTTGTGGGTGAATTCCTCAAAGCTCATAGATTGTTTGCATTCACTATTTGGTATAGTTTACCGCTTTCGAGGATATTTTACGCAAGTTGATCTGCATCAAAGTTATTGCCACTTTAACAGTTTCCATATATTATAACAATAAACACTTACGAAAAATGCCACGCTGTAATGCCCTTTTAACAGGGCCCACATTTATTAACTTTCAGATTCTGAACACCAGACTATCTTTACATTTCAAGTGTCTTAATGTCAGATTTTTCGGTATAAAGCCCCTGATGACATCCGGTGTCACATATGTCTTGTTTAGTTTCTACTTAGATCCTTTTTGATAGTTATTATGTTGGAAGCATTTTTAAAAATCCTTTTTAAATCAAAAATACACTATTTATTACTCGCTCATGTCAAATGAGTCCGTCCGGTTTAAAGGGGCCGTCCAACAGTTTTTGGCATGTATTGAAGCTTGTCATTAAATGCTTTAAATGCTTTATATTGATAAATTTAAACATTTGAACTAAAAATCTCCAGTAAAAAAACAAAACAAGAATACAATTTAAAAAAAGGAAAAAAAGGAACCCTCAACAGGGCTCGAACCATTGACCCCTGGATTCAGTAAAAAGCTACCTGCTTAGACCACTCGCCCATCCACGCTCATGTTTGTAGCGGATGTATTTTTTTTATCTATATAAGCAATCCTGGTAGTTTCCCAAAATATCGTTTCGCGTCGTGCGACGCTTCATCTGTTGGACAGTCCCTTTAAGTGGTGACCCCTTTCTTACCACCTTTAATAATACATAAAGACATGTGCATGTTTAATTAATATATGATTGTATGTTGATGAAGCACAGTTCAGTATAAAAATGCGATACGCATAGCGTTTTATACGGTGCTTTGGTTCTTTTTTTGAGTCCGAGTCTGACTTGAAGTTTCAGATTGTATGTTGGTTTATAATTTGTATATTTTGTAACCTTTTGCTATAACTCTGAAATATCATATGAATGTATATGGATACACTATTTGAATATATTATATATGTTTGTGGATACAGCTGGCATTTATGCATTTAACTACTTGTTAAAAAAGTGTATTAAACATGGTTATTTTTGGGCAATTGAACACTGAAAAAGACATAATTGTATTGGTGTCCATTATTTTCGATTAGATTGCGCGGTGTACATTATTCGCAAATCGAAGAAATGTGTATTAAATATTGAAGATACATGTATACAATATATTTTTGAAAAAGAGAACATTGTAATGTGTGCTTGCCGAAAAAGTAAATTGTGATTTCAATGCGGTTATTTAACTTACATGTTTAAAGCATTTAATTAAATTAAGTTTGGTTTATCTACATTCATGGAGTTTAAAACGAATGTGTAACCTTTAAAAACATAATTATGTGAAATTTGATCCAAGTTCAATCAAAGACTTAGAAACATGATCTTGGTTTCAATTACTGACAGCTTCTTCAATACTTTAAGCCTAGTCTTGAATTTCCAAACAATTTTTTTGTTAGGGGGGTTTGCAGTTATAATTTAAAGCCCCATATCCGTATCGATTTGTTCTATGTTGTTTTGTTTGTCGCATTGAATTTACATTTTAAATAGCGAATATCGGTTTGTATATAAAACGCATTGTTGATGGTTTTTCACAGATCATGTGTTTATATTTATAGTGTATTAAATGATCACAAAAGAATGTAGCACAAGGAAATGTTTGATCAATATAGGCACCATAGAGCTCGCTTTGGATTAAAACTAATCCTTTGAATATAATACGTTGTTAAATTAATCCTCCTCATAAACTTAATGCGTTAAAGGCGATAAGAGAAATGTGTATGACTAAAGTAAGGCTACTGTAAATACTTGTTAGACTTAAAGTCCATGTAACACTCAAAATCAACGAATATTTCGTAAAATATTTCGTAACATAAAGTTAACCTATAAACAATCAGTGTTCCTTATAGCAATAACCAAAATTGCAACGCTAGATGTGATCTGGTAACATAGATTTAACAAGATACAAAATGCTCCTTTTTATTTGTTGTGGTACAATATGTTCCATTTTAATTTCCCGCAACGATATCTACTCATACGACACAGTGAAACGAACACTAAATTGGTACATGAACATGTGTTGAATATATCGTACCACAAAAAATAAGGGGCTTTACAATTTATTAGAAATATTAACTTGATGATTGCGTTTTTTTTTTTTTTTTTTTTTGGAATGATACTCATATTAACGCGAAAACGGAAACTCATAATATATATATTTATATATTTAAGTTTATATATATATATTTAAGATGGTTGCATTTTTTATTAGCACTATATACAACGTGTCCTTAACATATACTTTTCCAATACTATGTATTGTAAAAACAGAGACGACCAGGATTTTATCGACATTAAATATTTAAAGTTTATATCGTTAAAACTCAGAAGACCACATGCCTCTTAAATTTTGTCATATAAAGAAATGAGCCGCGCTCTGGGAAAACCGGACTTAAAGCATGTGCGTAAAGTGTCGATCTTTCCGCTTTTATGGAAATTTTCGTTTCACGGGAGTCTCTTCTAAACAAAAATCCGGTTTAGGCGGAAATTGTCGTCCCTTAATATCTTGTTCGGACTGCACAGGCTAATTGTGGACGACACTTTACGCACATGCATTAAGCCCCGTTTTCCCTGATCGAGGCTTAAAATGTGAATGCACTTAAGTTTATCCTAGGTAACAACACAAGGTAAGGATTGAACTTAGGCGAAATAAGTCACAACCTGGCGATCATTTAGTAATACGGACACTGTAGCATAAATGCACAGGTACTTGAAAATATTTTTTTGTCCTTATATATATATAATAAAAGAAAAGGTATCCAACGATGATTTCACAGGTGTATTTAATAACGCTATGCAACAGCATGAAAGATCGAATAATGCACACAAATGTCGTTGTGGTTGCCAGCAGGAAGCACTAATCTATGATTTAACACCGTTTATTTGATGAAAATCCATCAAGTATGTCCAAAACAGCTTAAAGTTTCACAAATATGACCCCAAAAATCGCAGTGTGTAATTCTCGACGTCCAACTGTCAGTTATGACAGACCGCAAATTTCGGTCGTTTTTTCATAATTGAACAAGAACTTTGTTATAAACTCCACATACCTTTTTCCATTTACTAAGTTTCCATTCGAACTACGTCGTTCTTTAGTCCCAGTTGAACGGTTAAAAGTGGATTTTCATCAAATAAACGGTGTTTAATCATAGATTGATGCTTCCNATTTTTTTTTTTTTTTTTTTTTTTTTTTTTTTTTTTTTTACTTTTTTGGAATTTTACTCATATAAACGCGAAAACGGAAACTCTTAATATATATTTATACATTTAAGTTTATATATATATTTAAGATGGGTGCATTTTTTATTAGCATCATATACAACGTGTCCTTAACATATACTTTTCCAATACTATTTATTGTAAAAACAGAGACGACCAGGTTTTTACCGACATTAAATATTTACAGTGTTCCTATGGTTAAAACTCAGAAGACCACATGCCTCTTAAATTTTGTCATAAAAAGAAATGAGCCGCGCTCTGAGAAAACCGGACTTAAAGCATGTGCGTAAAGTGTCGATCTTTCCGCTTTTATGGAATTTTTCGTTTAACGGGAGTCTCTTCGAATAACAAATGTGCAAATCGAACCTTGCAATCTAAGTTAAAATATAAAATAGATCAAATGCTATGTACAATATATTTACAGACAAAATACTCATCAATAATTTAAAACACTGTTGCATTTAATCACACCTTAAAATCGACAAGTATCAAACCCGTTTAATTCTACAATAAAAAGCCATTGAATATAGATAACGTCGCGGGAGATGTAAAAAATCACCTCGTATATTAGCGTCATATGTAATTTATCATAGAAGATAGTGACCGAACGATTTCAGATTGGGAACTCTCATAAGAAACGCGCATTTTATTGATCAGAAATGTAAACATTGTAAATCGAAAAGTTTATACTGTTTATGACAGGTAAGTATATATATTTGTTGATCAAAAACGATTTATAATAGAAATACAATGCGCTAAGTAGGCTATTTCCCCTATGTATTGAACGATCATAAATGCTTTATCCGCGGAGAAAAACGCACGTGCAGTATGACAGGTAAATTAACGCGTTTGCTGTCAGATAAGACGACTGTAAAATGAGAGTCGTGCGCTTACAGTATTATATGAGCCTCGCTGTGGTAAAACAGGGTTTTATGCATGTGCGTAAAGTCCGCATAGGCTAATCAGGGACGACACTTTCCGCTTTTATCGTAATTTTCGTTTAAAGAAAGTCTCTTTTTAGCAAAAATCAAGTTTATGCGGAAGGTGTCGTTCCTGATTCGCCTGTGCGGACTGCACAGGCTAATCTGGGACGACACTTCACGCACATGCATTAAGCCCAGTTTTCTCTGAGCGCGGCTAATATAATTTTCCTTTTAGGAAGATATTTAACGAAACCTCTCATGAATGAGTGCGGTTGACACTATCAGGATATTTTGCCTGTAAACAATCAGATTGATCTTAACACATGTACTTCAAACTTCAATTTTTAATTGTCACTTCATCAGGTAGTAAAAAAAAAACTTTCAAATGTTAAACTCGGTCAATGATTCGAACTTTTCTCCGTGGTAAAAACCGGTTCCATCGTTTTAGACTTATCATTGATTTTAGAGGACATGTTTATTAGCTAATCGATGGAAAATGAATGAGGACATTATTCGAAATCGGCAATTGAATGCCATAAACAATCATTTCCACTCAGAGAAAAAGCGCGAGCTTAGTCGATGATAACAGAGATATGGCTGCCGCAGGTTTGAAATCTTACAATTGTATATGGAGCGGGGAGGTTTTCAATAATTGCAATAATTGGTTTAAATGATCCTTTTTACTGATAGGGTGATTATACGTTTTCTGATTTATTGGCATAACTGTCACTAAACTCACATGAACATTCTTTTCTCGATAAAAATAAAATATTGTCTACGCGTTTTACGCTTCGCCATAAAAACAACAGCGTCACGCCAAATTAAGTTCTTGTTAACAAATTAGGTCGATTTAATCATTTCTAATCGATCTGTTACATAAGCAGCGTTCTGAGAAAACTGCACAGGCTAATTTGGGACGACACTTTACGAACATGCATTAAGCCCCATTTTTCCAGAGCGCGACTCACATTAAGTTATTGAAGTGTTGTTTCATTCAAAAGAGACCTACCGGTATGTCCGAATTGGAATAAGATATAGGTTATAGGTGGACAATATACAAATGATATATATTTTTGCAATGGCCGTTGAATTGCACGAATACATTCCTGGCCTGTAGCTTGCATTTGTTAATATGTAAACATACAAATACTATTATTGTCTAAGAATGCCAAAATAAATTGACTTTACTGTAAGTTATAAGAAATGAAAGCATTTAACTTTTAATTAAAAGCCATACGACATCGGTAATAATGCGCAGTACATGTGTTTCTGTCTAATTCCTTCTTCACTTTGCCACAGTAAGATAAACATTTAAAAAAATACAATGAAAATCTTTTAAAGGGCACTTTAGACTTTGACCTTGACCTAGCGTGACTTGCTTTTGCATTTTGCTCGTGGTAACAATGTGGTACACATACATTTATTTTTAATGAAAATCCTTTAATAGGTATTTGGAACATGGAGCGGACTCGAACAATGGTCAGGAAAATGGAGGCTAAAATGTAACTTTTGAAATTAAATTCATTTAGCATGAAAGGCCCTTGCCGTCTAGAAATCGGTTGGAATGAACGAAACATGTTAGCCAACTACCATGAAAATCCTTTCGAGGGTATAGAAGATATGGAGAGAAAACGAACGTGTAGCTGAAGACCGACGGACGGACGGACGGACAGACAGACGGGCAAATGGCATTCCTCAAAATCTACTGTGTCTCGACGGTGCAATAACAATAAAACATAGGGATATATCACTTTTTCAACGGCATTTAGCTTTCGTGGGAATTGAACGATGATGGACCTGTATAAGCGACTTAACGTTCTCCTGCAAGAACATTTCCGCGTTATTTCTGCTGATAGTTATAAGCAAAATCCATATACAAGTAATCGTTACCCACTTCTGTTCTCCAGATATGGCGGGTTCTGTCCACAATTCAAATACCAGATCGGTGAGACGTTTGGAAAGACCACATCTAAGCTCCTGCGTAGCGACGCCGTCGCCAGTTCCGGGAAGCTGGTGTTGGCGGATATCCGGGCGAGCTCGGCGCCGGTGTTCGAGGATGACCCGAAGGCGACGCTGCTCCGATCTCGAACCCACAGCTGGGGTGACCAGAAACTCATGGAAGAGATG
Source organism: Dreissena rostriformis (assembly GCA_007657795.1). Taxonomy (NCBI): domain Eukaryota; kingdom Metazoa; phylum Mollusca; class Bivalvia; order Myida; family Dreissenidae; genus Dreissena; species Dreissena rostriformis. The sequence goes on along the minus strand of VMBQ01010109.1, from coordinate 20,569 downwards.
ATACCAGGATATACAGGTACACGCATCAAATTTTAAGGTTTTTTATGGTTTAAATTAGTTTTTATATTTGCGCATGATTATATTTGTACACACTTACCCAGTGGACGAACATAGCTTTATACGCCTTTTTGTTTGTCAATGTTCGTCTGTTCAATCGAAGTAAATCGTACGAATTATGAAAGTCATTTAACGTTCAAAGTTACAGCCATTATGAGCCAAAGTGACATAGAGAATATGAAATAAAGTTATTTTGGCAATGAGAGAAATTCTTCGTCGGTACTAAGTTCAGCGAACTACGTTTTTATTTTTGTTAACATGTATTTTAAAAGTGTATGTGCATGTATGTGTTGCTATAGTCACCCAATACATTTTACAAATACGATGTAACATTCAAATGATTGAACTTATATGGAAATATAGAGAAAATAGACTTGTTTCACGTGCATTTAATGATACCATTTTATTCTATTTTCGTTATAAATGGTTTTCGATTGTCATTAATGAATCTAACAAAATCATCAACACTGTATTCCAACTACTCAGGCTTTATACCACGGCACGAGCACTTCTTTGGCAAGCGCTACGCCGTCAACTGCAAGGGCGCCATCTCGGACTTCGAGTCGGATCACCGGAAGTACCTGCAGAACGCCGACGAGCTCCGAATCATCGAGGCGATACAGTCCGGCAAACTGAACAAAGACGCCGTACCGATGTTACCGGTGAGTGCTTCAGAAAAATGCATGCTCATAGTATGGCCGCAAGATCTTTTCCATTCATCATCTGTTTTGGAATCTGTACACTAATAATCTGCCTTCCTTTGCTTATATATTGGTTCATTAAAATTTAAACAAAAACAAAACAACAGCAATAACATTTTACGCTTTATTTTATAAAACTTACAAACATGATATCAGGAATAAAGTCGGAAATTGTTTACCGGTATTCAATAATTCGATTGTAAAAAAACAAAAACAATTTGATATGTAAATTTGTTGATGTTCGGTTAAATGAGAATCCATGGTATTTTATGATATAAATTCTTTTTTAGCCAATCAGAAGCCGGAATGTGACTCCCCTTAAACCAATCGCAGCCGACGCCAAACCGTACATCTCCGCAAGTATGACGAAAAGTGCCGAGTCCCCGTTCTATATGGCCAACAATAACGACATGAAGAAATTTATGTCCGGTAGGTGGCAATTATTGGTCGTTTTAATTTTTAGCTTTAACATGAAATGAAACCTTGCCACATTGTGTTCATTTCTTGCTCATTCGCTCACGTCGCTCTATTTTTAAATAATCACTCTTTCCTTTTATTACAATATCTTCCACTCATACCCAATGTTTCTTCCACTTTTCAGGTTACACGGGTTTCGTTCCGCGCGCGAGGCCCCGCCTCGGAATGGGCTATCCAATCATCACCCACGAGGCTCTGAACGAGTTTACGTCAGATACCGCGAGACTTCAGGGCCTTAAGTCGCAGCCAATCACAATCCACCGCGACCACCCCAAGGTCAGGGACGCGAAGCTGATCTACCCGCTGGAGAGTGGACTCGTTCCTCACTACACTGGACACATTCCAGGTGAGTTTCATTCTAAGACACGACATTAATAGCATTAATTTACAGTCCAGCCTGACTTAGCGGCCACATGAGAACAACGACCACCTGCATACGGCGGTCAGTTTGGTTCCCCCCTGATGAAAATCCTTCTATATAACACCTGAGAATACAGCCACCTGTATAAAATGGCCAACGGCCAGTATATTTCACTCATAAAGCCATTTTTCACCTGTGTATAGCGGTCACTAGTCACTGTAAATCGATTTTCTATCCACACAATCATTATACTCTCACGTCCATTTTGCTGGGCCATTATGCTGGGCGGTCGAGGTGGGCGCTTTTACGGAATTGGTTTGTCCGTCGGCCTTAACGTCGGTTTGTCGTTGAGTCACGAATCTTAACTGCTCCATTGCTGACCCATGAATTCAAGAATTTTGAAACTTTTCACACATGTATAACTGTACTAGAGGTGTATTAGAAGCAACAACCATATGGTTACCTTCAATTTCAAGGTCACACTTTAAGACCAAAGGTCAAATTACAGCTGTTGTTTTCAAAATAGGACATATCTTATAATGTTTTTACCCATTGAAGTATTTCTTAGTCACTTACCGTTCATTTTGAGTTATGTTAACATTCGTGTACATGAGACTGTTTGACGCGTAAAAAATATATGGATTTAAGGTCAAGGTCGAAATTTGATGTCCCAATAAAGAACTTTAGTGTTTAAATATGAGGTGCCTGCAGTTTAATTTCCGTTTGCATTGCATTATTTCGAAAAATAACAGGGAACAAATGTTAATCCATACAACACGATGTGTCTCGTATGAGCCCATGATGCTACCGTTAAGGTCAAGGTCATGTTTAAAGGCCAAAAATCAGCGCACACGGTACAATCAATGACAAATGTGGAGCTTTAAACCACGTTTAGTTATACAGATCTTGTTGACATTTATATTTATCTGTTTATGAACATCAAATTTCGAAAGTTAAAGACTATAAAATGAACTGCATAAATGCCATGGAAAACAAAATCAGATTGTTTTAATGGTTCTACAATGAAAATGTAATGTGGGAATAAAGAGCATGTAAATTTTACGTTATTGTCATTTTTTTAAAAGATTTATTATTTGATTTCAGGTCAAAAGTTCCGCTACGGAGAAACGTTCGGTCACAGCACGGAGAATGCCAAACACTCAGAAGTTCGCGTTTCTGTGTAGTTAGCATGGAAACCATAGTCACATTTTATGCGAAATGCTTCATATATCTGGATAAAAACAACATATTGGATTTCGTAATGAGTGCATTTTAATTTTGTGATACAGTATTCATTTGTGCAGAGATTATGCTTTTATTCATGCTATGTTTAACATATATGTCTGTAATGTATCACTGTGATATTGACAATTATTTGGATACTTATACTTGTAATGGAGTCTGTGAATGAAATTTGTGATATTTTGTACAGTATTATTTTTTTTTCACTAAAAATTTCCTAAATAAAGTTATCTTATGTTTATAATAGTTATTATGTAGCATGCAAACATTATAGGTTCGGGGCTGGCTATGTGAGGCAAAAGTAATTGTTAGTTTCCACAAATGGCGGTCGGCAAACTCTTTTAACCATTTACCATGCACGAGTTTCCTCTCTTCAATAAAGGTGTTCACTGACCTATATATTCAAAATAGCATGCCAAATAGAAAACCTTGAATAACAAAAGGGTCGGCACGAAAAGGAAGAAACAATAATATAGCATCAGAATTCGGTGCTTGCTAACTCAGTATGTGTTACTCTGTCTCAAACCACGAATCGCACATGCTTTATATGACGACTTATTTGCACGAACACTTCTTGAAAAGCCTCACTCTGTTTTTCTCGTGTAGGAGGACGAGCATGGAAGCAACAAAAGTTAAAATGCAATTAATTCGAATTAAAATTTCGTTATTTTAAATGGTCTTGTTTACTGTTTTGAAGATAATCGTCAATCAAAATAATAAAAATTAAAGAGGGTTTGTTACACTTTTCATCGAATAATTAGCAAAAAGTGTATTTCCGTCATAGTTTTTTTTCTACGTTCGATTTTTCAAAAAATTGAGAGGTGTAGTGGTAGCGAGTTGGCGATTGCTAGTAGAGGTACCGGGTTCAATACCCACTGTTATTAAAATTATATAAAACTATTCCAAATATTACAGTTTCGTTCGTTAATTAATAAAAAAAATCTAAAAAAACTTGCTTGAAGCTGTGCGTATTGTGTTATACAAATATAGGGGGAAAACGTAGTACATACGGGTTTTCCTTCGCGCAGATGGAAAAAGCACTGGAAGAAAACTCGGCATATATCGGAAATATTCAAGATAAGCTATCTGATTGTTGTGGTAGTGGCTGATAAGATCAGAGTGATGAAAAAAGTAAAAGTTAGAGCGGTAACTTTTGCCTAGTGTCAACTCAATAGTGATTGAACAGCTATTATTATAATTACGATCTTCGTTAGTTAAAATAAATGATGGAAGATTTTGCGATGGCACAAATGATATTTTTGAAAATCTATTGACAATTTTGACGAACGGTTGCGTACCACTCAATATACAAAACCACCTGGCTGAAGTGTCTTTTACGGTATGACTTAAATCAGAAGAAAAGTTTGACGATGTCGCCGTTAAAACTCGCTACTCTGTGCCGACCATATAAGTATCGCTTCAATTTTGGTTGAAGTATCATCCAAATCGAATCGGATATACAGAACAAAATCACAGTTATTTATTTAGTTATTCTACAGAGACGAATGCGGTCGAACTGTGTTGCCATGAACAATTAACATGTACGTACATGCATACCAGTATAAATGATACTAATGTTGCCACCATATAATAATGGACGATGGCACGGAGTCGTTTGCTGGTGACTGCTCAAGCACGGATTCGACTCTAAGACTTAAAACAAATAAAGACTTAAAGTACGCAATACGACTCACAGAAACGGGATGAACAATTATTTAAAAGAAATGTGAGTCTCGCTCTGAGAAAACAGGGCTTAATGCACGTGCGTAAAGTCTTGTCCCACATTAGCATTTGCAGTCCGCACATCCTAATCAGGGACGACACTTTCCGCCTAAACTGGATTTTTGTCAAGAACAGTCTTCCTTTAAACGATAAATTCAATTAAAGCGGAAAGTGTCGTCCCTGATTAGCCTGTGTGGACTGCACAGGCTAATCTGGGACGACAATTTACGCACATGCATTAAACCCACGTTTCACTGAGCAAGGCTCATATGTACTAAGTATACCCTCAGTCACTATGGGTTTGATGATGGGGAACGGGTACATAAGAATCGCTTTTTGTGTTGGTCGGTCTATCCATCTGTTCCCAATTTACTCCACTTTTTAAGTTCTCCATGCATTTATTGATTTCGAAAATTAATTATCACATATGTGGACCTGCATTAGACGATATGTCAAGAACAATCATGGCTTCTTTCAAGGTCCCGAATTTGAGATAAAAATTCAGCACTTTATCGTCAAAATAAGGCTTGTATACACTTAAATTCCCTATGCATTTACGGGTTTTGAAAGGAAGAAAAGCAACAAATAAAACAATTGTGACTACTGGTAAGTATTGGATACAAGCGTCAGATGCCTTTCTTCAAGTTAAATGTCATACTTTAAAGGAACATGTTCACAGATTTTCGTATTTGTAAAAAATATAACTAAATAATTCTACTCACCAAACTGTATTTTTCAGAATAGTTTTAAATAATTATAATCACAAGAAAAAAAGTGGATTCAACCTGGGACCCCTGGAAGCAAAAGCTAACTCCCAACCATTACACCACACCTCCATGTGTGGTGCGGCTAAAACCAAGTGTCGGTTAAACATTTTTTGGTTAAATTATCGATTAAAAGCGTTAAAAATGCCTTATTTTTTTACAATTTAAATTAATGATTATCAATTAATGAACATATATTTTAAACGTTAGTCAGGAGTGTTATTTTGCTCGTTTTATGATAATTTTATGAATCTTCATTCTTTGACAATTGTTTGAAAATTTTCATTTTGCCAAACTGTGATAAAGTCCCTTTAAAATAAAAAGTAAATATAAATCAATTTCTTTGGAAACAGAACATTCCGCTCTTTAAAATACCCATGTTGCATTAACTGAGGATTTCTAAATATCTTGTGCACATGCTTACCTATTTGAAATGTTGTGTCATTCACACGAAACATAAACCATCTAGGCTTGGGTCAGGGTAAAAATAAATCATTTTATTATCAAAGTTCTACATATCCAAGAGGCATGCGGGTCTATAAATACAATTTAGCAAAAGATCAAGCTATACAAACATTGGCGGTGTTAAACATTGTAATAGGAAATAGTAACTTTTTAATACCATGGTTAAAATGAATTATATAAATAATGTATAATGAAAGTCAATAATAATATGAATAATATACATTTTATTACCAATAAATAATAACTCATAACAAGAAACAAATAATAATTTGGCTACCGGTAATGCTGTATAATTTATAAAAAAAACATACATTGGAAATAGCAAAGGAAAACATTATAATATGTTTGAAATAAAATGAACTAGATGTTCATATATTAAACATGAATTTCTTCTAAAACGTTTGTGTTTCATAAAGTAAACAAAACTGAGGATAATAAAGTTCTATTTAATACATTCCTGTAAGGTTTTAGTCCGCATTCAGTGAAAACTCATACAGCAATAATAAAGTCTGTTTTATCAAAAGTATATTTAAATAAATAGAATTCAAAAATGAATATCAATTGCTTATTAATATATTTGGTAACTGTTGACAGTTTATGATGTCCTTTTTAATGCTCCTGATGTGACCAGCATCTTTCCAAGATCACCAGACTTGTGTAGCAAGTGGATTTCTTTTTCACCTCCAACATACTTCCCATCTAGGAACAACTGAGGCACCTGTGAACAAAAAAAGAAGAAATTAATGCTTTTAATGAATTACTTCAAATTGTAACTGTTTTTTTTTTCGCTATCAAACTTGGGACTGAACAGAATGTGGAAAACATGAGAACAATTCATGAAATTGATAAGTGAGAATGGCTTATCCAGAAATGATCTCTTATTATGGTAAGGGGACATTCAATTTAAAGCTAAGTGTCTATGTGAAGGAAAGAGGAGTACTTCGTGCAAGAACTATTCACTCTGTAAGTGCGTAAGTACAAGTGTTCCAGTGGTCATCAGTTCAAGTCAAGCACTTTTCCTCCAAGGTTTGTATAAATGTATTGAAATTGTGTTAATTAAGAATGCAACTTTAATAAGCGATAAAATGACCGAATATACAAGAACAAGACTAAATAAACGTACATCTCTTCTGTCTGTTAAGCACAGAATTTGAAAGTAGTTTTCAATTTGGTTGCAGTCTTGTCGTGATTCGATTTCAACAACCTCGTAGTTCGGAAACTTGAGTCTATATCCTTCTAGCATTGTTTTAATTTCATTGCAATTAGGCGAGTATGTTTTGGAGAACAATAAAACCTTTCTCTGTTTCAATTTCTTGTCAACAAATGGTTTAGCACCCGCCATTTTGGCGTCCTTAGATATAATCTTTATCATTAAACGTTTGCCTTAACTACATTTTATAAGCGTCTAACTTTCATAGAAACGAGCGTATCACAACAAAACGGTGATTTGTAATATTATGGATGTTTAATGGAAAATTAATATTAACACATAGTTTAAGAATTTTAATATAATATTTATGTCTTAAATGTATTAAGATCATTTTTAAAGCGAATAGATGTTTTATTTAGCCGGTTTTACCTTCATAAATAATCGATTCATTCGGTAGGGTTACATTCCACAATCAAGCAAATCATGATTTGACACCGGTCCGGCCACGTCAAAACAATCAGATTTTCGAAAACTGTTTCATTATTGTTATTCGTGTGCATGGTATTGTAAGAATGGTTTTAATGACATTGATAGCACGTGTAGCCGATGGTCTACCTTTAGCGGCATCGGTACAAGAAGATGAGCAGGTTAGTTAGTGTTAGTCTAATATTTGTAAATAGCAAGACTGATCTAAACACCAACACCAATCCACAGGTACTTGAACTATTTTTTTGGCCCTTATATATATATATAATATGATAATAGGTGCTACCTAATTTACGGGCAAAAGCTTATTTGATTACCACGTATCGTAATAAATATTTGGATATTATTGTGTACAAAACATTATAATTGTTTCATTAATAAAGTAACTCGGCCAAAATAAATCTTATGTTTTGCTTGATGAAAAAAAAAGCGTTTTACATCTGCCAAGCTTTAACATTTAATATCTCTTTATTGTGTGCTTTTTCAGCCTCTGGAATTTAAAGCTGGTTCGGTGGCTGCGGCGTAGTAGATATGGTGTCCGCTTAGTGACTTGGGGGTCTCGGCATTGATCCCTTAAGTGGAAGTGTTCTTTAGATAACCCTTAAGATGCCAAGTACTGGTCCTACCCAGGAAACAGGTTATTCCATCTAATGTCTCAAGTCAAAGTAAGCTGTTGATTCAATCATAAACTGATTTAACATAATCAAAATAATGTAATGTGTCAGATCAATTTTGATTGACAGGATTATCAATGTATAATTATGTGAACTGTAGGATATCTAACTTGTTTTTTTTTGTTTTTTTTGCAATTGAAATATTTCAT
>VMBQ01010109.1:0-11986 GCA_007657795.1 Dreissena rostriformis | reverse complement strand
ATATAACCATGTCTATTTGTTTCTTTTTGTCATACATTTTCATAATATCATCCATAGTAAGTATTAACTGGCTTTCACAGGAATGTCCACTACGAAATCCGTGTTGAAGTGACGTTAGTATGTCATATCGCTCTAGATGATTTAAGATGTGTCGACACAAAATGTGTTCTAAAGTTTTACAGCAGACGCTTGTTAATGATACTGGGCGGTAATTACTAGCTTCATGACGATTGCCCTTTTTAAATATAGGTGTGACGTTTGCGTTTCTCCAGTCTGTTGGTAAGATGCCTGTAGATAGGCTTAACTGGAAGATATGGGTTACTGAAGGTGCAAGTTCCTCTGAGCAATGGCGGAGTACTTTATTCGGAATACTGTCCGGTCCACTAGCTTTATTTACATTCAGTGCTTTTAGAAGTTTTTCTACTCCAGGAATTGTTATATTTAATTCTGTTATTTCAGGGTAACAAGGTTCACTTAACTCAGGGTTTCTTTCTTTTGGGTCTTCCTTGGTAAATACTGATTTGAATTGGTTGTTTAGAATTTCGGCCTTTGATTGACTGTCCTGGTATAATTTTCCATTACTTTTTAGTGCTGATACACCCACATTGTCTGTGCGTTTTTTTATATATTTCCAAAAAGACTTATTGTTCCCATCTTCCATGGACTTTGATAGGGATTCATTCACGTAAGACCAGTGTGCATTCCTAAGTTCTTTCTGTAGTTTACTTTTATAAAGTTTAAATTGGTCCCAGTCTTCTAATGCCTGTGTTTGTTTAGCTTTTTGGTGTAGTTTATGTTTTTTCTTGATTCTATTTTTCATTCTTGATGTAATCCAAGGATGACTGTGTTTTTTAGATGTTAGTTTTGATGGTACGTTTTTGTCAAGTGCACTGTTAATACCATTTTTTAGAGTGTTCCAGCATTCTTCTGGTGATGACATATTACACACTTGGGAAGATAAATCAGCCATGTTTGTTTGTATAATACTCCAGTTTGCTTTCTTATAATTGTAGATTTTCCTTCTTTTAGGCTTGTTATACTTTGGCTTGATGTCGCAATCTATGATTACTGTTTCATGGTCTGAGATACCAGGCGCTGTGTCACATGATTTAACTAGACTTGGGTGGGAAATAAAGCAAAGGTCGAGGTTATGATCATTTCTTGTTAAGTTCATTTGTACTTGTTCAAGACTGTGTTCTTCTGCAATGTCTAAGAGATATTGGTGTTGGTTAGCTTGGTTACATCCAGACTTTACCGCCAATGAATTCCAATCAATGTGTGGTAGGTTGAAATCTCCAGCCAAAATGATTATTTTGTCTTTACATTTTTGTTTAATTTTACATATCGAGTCATTTAGGTACTCTAAGGCACTGATATCTGCGCTTGGTGGTCGATAGTAGGAGCCCACTACAACATTTTTCACTTCTGTTTGGATTTCAGTCCAAATTATTTCGCACTCAGTGTTACTGTCATCGATAGACCACGTTTGATAATTGTCTTGAGTTGTTATGAATACACCGCCTCCATTTTGATTTCTGTCTTTACGATGGACATTTGTCTGGTAATTTTCAGGGAATATTTCAGAGTTTGTAATATCGTCTGACAACCATGATTCACAGCCAATGATGATGTCTGGTTTGAAGTATACTACTGATTCCGCCATTTGTGTTCTTTTGTTTCTTATACTTTGACAGTTTGTAATCAGCAGTCTTAAGTTGTTACGTTTGCTTAGGTGTTGGTGAGTAGTGTTAACTGATCCATGTTCTGTTGATGTTGACGATAACAACCTGCGTTGTCTTGGGCTACTAAATGCTGTAGGGCTGAATGACGAGTCCACTGACGGTATTGATGATACATGGCTGAGAATACTAAATGAGTTTGATATTTCAAGTTCAAAGGAATGGTATGTAAAACTATCTACATTAATTGTATGACATTTAACACAGAGCCACGATACGTTTGAATGTTGTAACAAACTTATGTCATTTGTACTACTTTCTATACAATGTGAGTGGTACCAGATACTACAGTCATCATTTGCTATTGCCCGACAATGTTCCCAAGTCACTGGTTTTTCGCAAAATCCACATGGAAAAGTATTTGCCGGGGTGCTACGAGTACTTGCCGGGGTGTTACAGGTTCCATTTGTTGGTCCGGGGTTAAGCTCTATGTCACCGGAAAGGATAATGGAGAGCATGAGTAGCTTGAATGGAGAATTTCCCATGAAGTTTGGTTTGATGGGTCTGCAGGTCTTTTCATTTCTTAGATATGGGGAGAAACAGTTTATCAATGTAGGAGTTGAGGCTGGTAGAGAATGTCTCACAAAAAGGAATGTGTTCAAATGCCTATGTGGTTCGTTGTTGTTACTGATGTTTCTAATCATCCAAGTTAAAAATACAATTGTAAGCGAAGTTTTTACGATGGCCGCCATCTTGGATTGTTGTTTCCTGGTGGCCGCCCGCTAAGTTGGTGGAACTAGCTCTTCATTGTCAATTTCTGTAGACACAAGTAACACATAAGTAAAATATGGGCAAAAGTTTATCAAAAAAAGCTTAAATTTATATGGGGAGACACTTATAAACGCTATAAATTGGTAATTTTCTTCTCCGGTTTTCAAAACACGTGTCTTCCGCTTCGAGGCTACACACCTTAACACTATGCAACAGCATCAAGGATCAAACAATGCACACATATGTCAATGTGGTTGCCAGCAGGAAGCGTCCATCTATGATTAAACACCGTTAATTTGATGAAAATCCACCAAGTATGTCCAAAACAGCTAAAAGTTTCACAAATATGAACCCAAAATCGAAGTGTGTAATTCTTGACATCCAAATGTCATTTATGACGAAAGGCGATTTTTAGTCGATTTTTCACAATTAAACGAGAACTTCGCTATCACTTTCATTTCGAATGCCTGTACAATGTAAACCTACACATATATGCTTTTCAAACTATCTTGTATAACTACTTCAAGATAAGTATTCAAGCATATAAGCCTCGTTCTGGGAAAACAGGGTTAAATGCATATGCATAATGTGTCGCCAAGATTAACCTGTGCACTCTGCACAGGCTATTAAGGGACGACACTTTGCGCTTTTATGGTATTTTTCGTTTAAAGGAAGTTTCTTCTAAACGCAAATCCAGTTAATCTGGGGCGACACTTTATGCACATGAGTAAAACCTCGTCTTCTCTGAGCGAGGCTCATATATTGAGTATAACCTAAGTCTGACTCTACCAATGGTCCCAACTCTTTCAGGCAGGTCGGGGGCTAATGGAGTACCAGAACCAAGCAAAGCAGTTGTTCCGCAAAATATCAGCAGATCCCCAGGCACCAGCAAGATGCAGTATAGAGTCTGGACCATACATATTTCAGTAAGGTTATACATTGGCTGGTGTTATCCTCCTAAACACTGTAGTCAGGACCAAACATATTTCAGTAAGAACATTGGTCATTGCTAGTCTGGTACACACTGTAGTAATATATGGACCAATAGGCATGTTTTAGTAACTAGTGCTTTTCTGATAGAATTTAGTTCAGTCCATACAAATAAGAATGCCTTTTTACATTTTTTTTTGTATTTAATCTTATTTAATAAATGCAAACATGTTAGCTCAAAGAATAGTTAGAATATACTACTGAACTGTTCATCAGCGTCAGCATAATGCTCTGGCATGAAAAATTACACATCTATGTAAATACAACTTTACAAGTGTCTTCAGGGTGATTAGATGAGGTAATGGACCAACGCCAATAAGCTATACTTATCAAATGTTCATTTGTGTCAGTTTAACCCTTTGAGCGCTGGAACCAGATTTTGAAGGCCTTTGCAAACAGGTTGGATCCAGATGAGACGCCACAGAACGTGGCGTCTCATCAGGATCCAAACTGTTTGCTATTCTGATAGTGGTCTTTGAAAAAAAGTGAAGAAAATGATGATTTTAGAAATTCAGCAGCCGACATTTTAGCAGATGACAAATTTCCCAGCATGCAAAGGGTTAATGCTTATATGAGGTCACTGACCAACACCAATATTTCTGACCTGCTGTTATGATCCTTTGGTACTTTATCCAGGTTGTGGTTTGCATGCACTGTGTTATATCTGTAATTACTACAAATACTAAAAGGAAACTTTACACATATCTTCAAGGTCTTTATTTAAGATCACAGGCCAATACTGTTACCAGTATTAAAATCAAATTTACCACCTTTGTTTGTACTTTAAGATATTCAGGTTTATGTTTGCAGACCTTTTTAACTACCGGTACAAACTGATTCATTTAAAACTTCAAGTGTGTCTTTGGAGTAATAAAGCATAGTCTCTTACAGAAAATGTGCATTCTATTATCAAAGAAGACGAATAGTCGAGTTTTGGGACAGCTCTTGTTTAGTCTGAAAACAGTGTTTACCATGGTCCATTGTGATACACATTTGTAATCTAAATGCAGCTCTATGGGTTTATTAAATGCAGCTCTATTGGTAAACTAAACAGACTTCTGATGGTGAATAGATAGCATTTGGAATGTTAACAAAATAACGAGTCATAAGGGAACCAGTTTTTAAGCAGCACTTGGAAAATTAATGCAGTAAAAAACATAAGGTTATGTTTAAGTGTTCCAATATTTAGGGTCACAAACAATTTAATGGAATGTGGCCCAAATATTTAGGGACTCCAAATTTGTTTGGTCCCAAAATAGGAGTTTCTGCGTACTTAGGATTTCAAAATACCTGTACTATGTGAATTGCTGTATATAATTCATGGATACCCTAGAAATATAGCATTGGTGTAGTGTAACCGTGCATGCAGGTCCTATTTTTTCTTGATAATTGCAGGGCTTTTATCTTGATTTGGGGAAAGGGCCTGGTCTTACATTTTTTTTGGCAAAAAATTATCGACAAAACAGAGAAATTTGGGGAAAATTGCATTATTTTGAAGAAATTTTCTTTGGGGAAGGGCCTTTCTCTTGGGGGAGGGGGCTTATATAAGGCCCTTGCTAAAGGAGGAAAAAAAGCCCTGATTTGCTAATGCTAAATTTCTTTATTTATATTTCAGTTATTTTCTGGAGAGAGGGGTATGTTATTTGGTATTATGTGACAAAACGTTCTCCAAGAGGCTAGCATACTCCTTCCTTGAGGATCTTCAGACAGAATTCTCATCCAACTTCGGAGCCAAGGTGGAGACAGTATCCAGACCGTATAGCTTTATAGAGTTTGGTGAGTTGCTTGTTTGAGCTTTGCTTTGGGAAAACAGGGCTTAATGCATGTCCGTAAAGTGTCATCCCAGATTAGCCTGTGCAGTCCACACAGGCTAATCAGGGATGACACTTTACACCTAAACTGGAAGTTTGCTTAGAAGATACTTCCTTTAGACGAAAAATACAATAAAAGCTGAAAGTGTGGTCTCCCATAAGCCTGTGTGGACTGCACAGTCTAATCTGGGACGACATTTTTCACACATGCATTAAACCCCATTATCCCAGAGAGTGTCTCATTTAAATTAAAGCATGTTTAATATCAGTATTCCAGTCAGAGTAGTGTATTATGTTTTTTTCTAATTATTTGCTACATTTTTTATGCATTGCTACATGAAGTCATTTATATTCAATTTTAATGTGAATGGCCGAAATTGACTGGCTGTTGGGTGTTAATTTTTCTTTGAACCATTTATGATATTACATCTTTTAAGGGATAAACTGGTAAGTCAAATATGTTCTTAAAATGGTAAAAGTCCCCAGTACATGGAAATGACACCTTCTCTGAAACAACTTAGCCAATGATCAAACTGAATACTACAATGTTCCTTGGAAGAGTTAGTCCGCTATCTTTTCTCAAATGATTTTGGTCCAACTCGATGGCTACTAGAGATTACCATACTTGATACATTGTTATGTCCCGTTTCTTATCATACATTTTAAGCCATGGCTTTATATGAGCCTAATTCTGGGAAAACTTGGCTTAATGCATGTGTGTAGAGTACCGGTATTGTCCATGTGTGTAGAGTACCGGTATTGTCCATGTGTGTAGAGTACCGGTATTGTCCATGTGTGTAGAGTACCTGTATTGTCCATGTGTGTAGAGTACCGGTATTCTCCATGTGTGTAGAGTACCGGTATTGTCCATGTGTGTAGAGTACCGGTATTGTCCATGTGTGAAGAGTACCGGTATTGTCCATGTGTGTAGAGTACCGGTATTGTCCCACATTAGCCTATGAAGTACACACAGGCTAATCAGAAACACTTTCTGCTTTTATGGAATTTTTCATTGAAAGGAGGTCTCTTCTAAACAAAAATCTAGCCTTGATGGGAAATGTCATCCCAGATGCACAGGCTAATCAGGGATGACACTTTACGCACATGCATTGAGCCCAGGCTCATATTGTTCTCTAAATCTCTGTTTCAGACACATACATACAGAAGGTACGCAAGAACTACATGGACTCTCGTGCACGTAAGAACCTGTCGTCGATAAACACTGAGCTACAAGATGTTCAGAGGATCATGGTACAAAACATAGACGATGTGCTACAGAGGGGAGACTCCCTCTCAGGTATGCCTGGGGCCAGGGGTTGTAAATGCTCAGAAAAAAAATCTTANGATCATTTGAATAGATATACATGTACAATGAAACTTATGTTATTCTTGTTTTAAATTACCCTAATACAAAATATTAAAAAACAACTGCACACTGATTGAATAGACAGAATATTTACCAATCAAGTTGTCCAAAGTACAATTTTCTTAATTAATATTATCAATATTGTAAATATCCAGTAACTTTTGATCACACAATTGACACTAGCTGACAAGAAACTGTGAAAGAATTGTCTTTTCATATCACATATCATCATACAGAGAGTTGAATAGAAAAAATGAATCAGTAAAAAATCATGTTGACTTTTCATCAAAACCTGTTAAATAAGAGCTTTTAATTCCTTACACTTTTTTTCCAAAGTGATAAAAAAGAAGAAATACAATGTTGTCTAGTGTTGTCTAGACATATCATTTTGCTGTATACTTAATATTCAAATTTTATTGACAAAATATAGTTCCATTTAAATATTATCAAATATTTGTATGTAAGCATGGAAAAAATAATCCCAATATCATCATATAACGGTCTTGTCAAATTTACAACTCTTCATCAATCGAAACAACACAGGCTAATACCCTAGTGGTTGACTTCCTTAGCATCCGAATGTCAACTTATTGACTGATAAATTCAAAATTATGTCAAAAATAATTACTGTAAAAACTCCTATTTAATCAGAATATTTAACTGGTACTTAGCTACATACAGCAAAACTATTTCCATATGGCATAAATAAGTCATTTGGTTCTAATTACATGAAATGTTTCTGACTCACAGTGTTTACAATACATGAGCTGCACAAAAATTAGGTTACAATCAGGCTAAGGATGTTTTGCCATAGAATTTTGCTTGATGTTTACAGTAATAAATCCAGTAAAATAACAAATAAATAACACCTTTTTTTTTAAATATACTGGTAGACAGATCTTTACGCAAAAAGTTGTTTAGTAACGGTTACTAAACAACTTTTTGCGTAAAGATCTGTCTACCAGTATATTTAAAAAAAAAGGTGTTATTTATTTGTTATTTTACTGGATTTATTACTGTAAACATCAAGCAAAATTCTATGGCAAAACATCCTTAGCCTGATTGTAACCTAATTTTTGTGCAGCTCATGTATTGTAAACACTGTGAGTCAGAAACATTTCATGTAATTAGAACCAAATGACTTATTTATGCCATATGGAAATAGTTTTGCTGTATGTAGCTAAGTACCAGTTAAATATTCTGATTAAATAGGAGTTTTTACAGTAATTATTTTTGACATAATTTTGAATTTATCAGTCAATAAGTTGACATTCGGATGCTAAGGAAGTCAACCACTAGGGTATTAGCCTGTGTTGTTTCGATTGATGAAGAGTTGTAAATTTGACAAGACCGTTATATGATGATATTGGGATTATTTTTTCCATGCTTACATACAAATATTTGATAATATTTAAATGGAACTATATTTTGTCAATAAAATTTGAATATTAAGTATACAGCAAAATGATATGTCTAGACAACACTAGACAACATTGTATTTCTTCTTTTTTATCACTTTGGAAAAAAAGTGTAAGGAATTAAAAGCTCTTATTTAACAGGTTTTGATGAAAAGTCAACATGATTTTTTACTGATTCATTTTTTCTATTCAACTCTCTGTATGATGATATGTGATATGAAAAGACAATTCTTTCACAGTTTCTTGTCAGCTAGTGTCAATTGTGTGATCAAAAGTTACTGGATATTTACAATATTGATAATATTAATTAAGAAAATTGTACTTTGGACAACTTGATTGGTAAATATTCTGTCTATTCAATCAGTGTGCAGTTGTTTTTTAATATTTTGTATTAGGGTAATTTAAAACAAGAATAACATAAGTTTCATTGTACATGTATATCTATTCAAATGATATATGGAGCCAATGAGTAAGTTGTTTGTGATCCTTGCATGATATAAACACAGAATACATATGACGTTTACTTATTTGAATAACATGAGTTTATTTGTATTTCTATTTAAAATAGTATATGGACATAGAATTATCAATATATATGATGTATATTTATTTCATAAGTATTTCATAAGTATTGCAATGCCCAAAGCTTTTGGTGGTGGATGTTGAAGGACCCCTTATGTCTCTGAAAAATTAATTAGAATAAATTTGTAAGGTCTTATCTTTCTTTAACTTTAAATGAATTGTGAAATAGTCATTTGGAATGTCCTGTATTTAAAAACATTTTAGTGCTACGGGATATAAAGCAGTGAATTATGGATTTACAAAATGAAGTATGTTTGTTTATATGTTATTAAGAATCTTAGTGAAAATTGTCTAGTTAATAAGTAATAGTGTACAGTATGTGTCCTTGTACATATTTATTTCATGAATTTATTTACTATAACTTATTGTGATTATGAAATAAAATTATGTTGATTATGGAATTTTTTGTGGTTTTATTCACAAAAACAATGATACAAGCTGTACAAGTTGAAATGTCTGAAACATTGACTTAAAAATTAGGTAATGGCCACATCGTTTTATTGTTGTTTATCAACAAGTTATCAATAATGGGGAGTTCTGATGAAAAGAAATTAATCCACAAGGGGCATTAATAATCTTACATCAGGGTGACAGAGAAATTTTTATTGGCCAATAAGTAATGAAAGAGTGAATTAATTTTATTTTGCTTGATATGACAGATNGGCCTTTGCAAACAGTTTGGATCCAGATGAGACGCCACAGAACGTGGTGTCTCATCAGGATCCAAACTGTTTGCTATTCTGATAGTATTCTTTGAAAAAAAATCAAAGAAAATGCTAATTTTAGAAATTTAGCAGACAACATTTTAGCAGACGACAAATTTCCCAGCATGCAAAGGGTTAAAAATTAGGTAATGGCCACATCGTTTTATTGTTGTTTATCAACAAGTTATCAATAATGGGGAGTTCTGATTAAAAGAAATTAATCCACAAGGGGCATTAATAATCTTACATCAGGGTGACAGAGAATTTTTTATTGGCCAATAAGTAATGAAAGAGTGAATTAATTTTATTTTGCTTGATATGACAGATCAAAACTGGACTTGAGAACAGTAAAATGTTTCCTGCGTTTCGCTCAGCTTCCTGTGTGATATACACAAATGTGTAACTACTGTTACCAGTGAGCTCCATCATGGATATGAATATTTAAGATATATTTCAAATTTTAATTGACAAATATACTATGTACTATGTCAGAAAGAATTTCTTGTTTGCAAAGTTTTGTATCTTAATCTAAAGAAAAATATGAGAGCATCACATAGGAACAATCTGCGAGTGCCATATAAGAACAATCTGAGAGTTTCCTTTTAAAACAATCTGAGAGCATAATGTATGAACCACGGTGCCTATACCACGTGACTTTTTAAGATCTGTGTTGGGAGAATAAAACGCGACCCATATAACATTTTTAAGGATGTCTTTTTTAATATTTCACCATTTTTAATGGGATATAGTGGAGAGCCCGCTGTGTGAACAATATGAGAGGATCATGTAAGAAAAAAATCTGCTTAAAAAACGAAAGTATTTGGAATAATTTAACTTGCAAAATTATTAAGGAAAAAAGTTGAAATAAAAAAATTGCATTTCTCTGGATTCAAACCGAAATCAAAACCACGTTTGATATGGTGTCTGCCAGGCTACAATCCTGACGTTCCAGGTTGGATACCCAATCTGGGAGCATTCTCAAGTGTGACGTTCCAGATTGGAGACCCAATCTTGGAGCATTCTCAAGTGTGAAGTTCCTGGTTGGATACCCAATCTGGGAGCATTCTCAAGTGTGACGTTCCAGGTTGGAGACCCAATCTGGGAGCATTCTCAAGTGTGACGTTCCAGGTTGGATACCCAATCTGGGAGCATTCTCAAGTGTACCTTCATAAATAACAAGTTCTGGTTCTTTCCAGGAAACAAACTTGAGTGTTTCAACAAGCCTTAAGCTTACTATGCAATTAATGGGTTTAATATAAAATCATATGCTTTAACCACTAATGGCTATTCAGGATGCTTTCAAATTTCTGTCTATGTCCCTTTTATTTTTTAGCTCTAACTAAAACGGGTTCAAAGATAAAATCTTTCAAGCTTAAAGAAAATAGTTTTTGAATATTTTCCCATATGAAAGTACGTTCCTGTTTTAATTTTCTTTGTGTTAATAAGAGAGCGCGGATACAACAACAACTGTAACAGGTTCATGGACAATTATTTTTCGTGATAGTAGCTACACTTCTGATAGTTCAAATAAAAAATCAGACGACTGTGAACGCCTGATACAATTTTACTTGCAGCTGCTAGGGTATTGTATATGATTTAAATAATTATGAGTGCATTGACGCTTACATAGCGAGTACCAAATTGACCAGTAGTTCGGAATGAAGTTGTTTTCGGATATGTTGCTTTCTGATAAATTCTTTATGATTGCCACCAAAATAGTTTCAAAATTATAGTAGACTCAAATAAAATACACTAAATCTTGTTAAAAAGCATAAACTTCACTGCTACGTTTGTGAATAGTTGCAATAATTCTCACTCTCAGCTTTATAACCCAATGGGTTGCTGAGAGTTGCAATTCGCTCTCTCTTGCCCATGGGTGCAAAATGTTATCAACAATGCAAGGGTTAGGGAACACTGAAACTGCAAGAACTTATCAAAGTTTACCTGTGTTAACCACAAACTCATCCAAATGGTACCATTAAAGCAAGGTTATGTGATGGAGCCTACTAAAGTTGATAACGATGTGGTATTCAATACAGAATACACTGTTTCAAATTTAATCATAAAAATGTCATTGAGAAATGTGTGTTGAAACATCGTCGTGTTTTTATAGGGTGCATGCAAAGGATAACATCCGTCGGTTGCCATTCAGTTAAATTTAACATGTTTATGAAGTTTATTCATTATTGTCCTCAATTTGTCTCGAACAACGTCTGTTGAGTGAAGGGCACGGATTCTATGCGCTGAACTTCACCCATGTTTATGAAGGGGTGCATATGGACTCCCAGAGCCGCCATAGCAAAAATTATCAAAGGCTCTGGGAGTCCGTTTATATGGACTACGTTTGTGAACTGATGGCATGTCATCAAGTTGTTAACAGTTATTTACATATTTTGTATGTATTTACATTTTTTAATTGTCATAAACAAAAATAGAGGCTAAGAATCTCAAAGGATTAAACATAAAACAGGTAGAAAAATACATAAAATACATTGCACCAGGTTTAAAACATGCCAAGTTAATATGGCTTTTGTCTCACTCTTGAACTCTCTGCCATTCAGATATCTATACACAATAATACTTCCTGTATTTTTTGTGTTGATGTAAGTGTACACAAAAAATTACATAAAAACACCCCATTATCTTGTTTAACTTTCGTAATCTA
>VMBQ01010108.1:20619-27779 GCA_007657795.1 Dreissena rostriformis | reverse complement strand
TTGCATGTTTTCTAAAAAGGATAAAATAAACCGCCCATTGAGTCTATTTAGCAGCCTAGAAAACATGTATAGCCTATTAACTTAATATAATAAAATTAACAGCATATAAAGACTAATTAGCAGACTATTTAGCAGTCTATTTAGCAGTCCATTGGGCAGCCTATTAAGCAGCATATTCATCCTATTTAGCATATTTAACCTATAAAGCTTGTTTCATAAATAGGACGAAACAAATATTCCATTAAGCATATTTCGCATACGTTATATTCGGCTTATTCAGGAAAATGATAAAAACAATATAGGGCATACTGAGTGTATTGAGCCTTTAAAGTAAAACGGTCAAAATATAAAGCCTATTGAGCTTTTCTGCAAATATGCTAAAAATGCAGCATAGTAAGCATATAAAGCCTATTTTTTTATGGATACGATGTAGATCCTAGTTAGCCTATCTAGTAAAAAGGATAAAACATGAAGCTTATCCAGTAAATAGGATCACAAATTCCACCCCATGTACTCGGATAAATTCACTGCGATTCGTGAAGGTATACAGAAGGTAGAAGGGCTGCTGATTTGGCGTAAACAACTACACGTGTAACTACTATGTATAGGAAATGACATCATTATAACAATATAGAACATAAGTCGGTGACAATATGGTGTTGTGCATGTGTCCGAGAGTACAGATCTCACATGGTTCTGGAACGTTGAAACGTCATGTTTTATGTAAGAAGACAACAATGATGATGATGTAATCAACCATCTGAATGAATGCTGGAACAACTGCGTGGCATTTTACATTGACATATACCATCATCTAAATAAGCATGATGGTTGTAATTGGTTAGTAAGTAAGACGCGTATTGATGTTTACGTCAACACGTCAAATGTTAAGTCCACAGGGGCTAGTACTTGTCAATTCGTTTCGAAACGATATCTATAGCACAAGTTGACATTCGAACAGTCCAAATCCCCATGAAATGACAACATGACGCATGCAAAACCCTAGCTCAAATGACAAAGTCAACACACACAGGTAAAATGGGGCATTTTATAATCTACCCGTACTGTAACTTTGACATTAAGTCATGTCATTATACAGTTATTTCATGGAAGCGGCCTCGGGCAACAGTTCCAAAATCATCCCTGATACCTTGGGGCAACAGTTTTGATTGCTCACCAAGCATCCATGAAATAACTGTTTTATAACCTGATCAAATTTCAAACATAGAATAAGAGCAAATTTTATTTTATGCTTTCCGGTGGTTTATAGAGAAATAGCAGTGAAATAGAACTGATATTTCACTGTTTCAAACAGTGAAAAATAACAGTGAAAGATATCGAAATTGTTCACTGTTTTACTGTAAAATGACGTCATTTTTTGACGAAATGACGTCATTATTCCAGCGGGCAACAGTTCAAACTATTGCCCGGTCAACGGTTCGAAATATTCACCGGTAACAGTTTTAAACATTGCTACATTACTTTTTCGACAAGGAAATAGCTAAAAATAAGTAATTATCATTTATATAAGGCATCGGGTAATAATTCAAATTAACTTAAATCAATGACTAGATCAAATGTCAAGGTAAACATGAGAGGTCAAATGTCACATATGGAAATAATCTAGCTTGTCCGGAATCTTACTTTATAATTCCTCATACAGTTTTAAAGTAACTCTTTACAAATGTTTACCTTTTAGACACCGCATCGCATGTAAAGCATGTTTTCTTCTTAGCTAAAACACAATGAACATACTTAATTTTCATGAAATGCGACCTATGTGTTGAATTATTTTCACGTTAATTGACAAAAGAGCGAACGAAACTGTAACAGAAATATACCAAAGTATATCATAAATGTCCTTTAAAATTTTACTTTTAACACCTAGAGTGTTTCTGTGTTAAAATCATGTGTTTGCAGGACGGGTATAAAAGTTTATGAATAAATCCAAACTGATTTGAAAATGTATGTGGATAATAACCAAACTCAAAATGGATAATGCACAAACTACGATGTATTGAACATGTTTTCCAAAGACAGGTTGGATATTATTCGTTGAAAACAACTATTTATAACCAAAAACTCACACGATGTGTATAATGGAATATAAAAAATACTTTCAACGAACATCAACATTCATTTCTTTGTGATTAGTGAAAACAATTTCAACGGAACTTGCATATATATATAATTTAGTGTTTGACCCACTGTTGAATTATATTAACTTTAAACATTTAAATAGTAATAGAAAAGCTAGAAACTTGTTATTAGGGGAAATAGTTAAAAGGAAATTGAAGGACACATTTAAATATATAAACCGTAAGAGAACAAGATTACGCATGAAGACGTTCTAACCCATTGCAACAGGGCCTTCAGGACCTTTTCCTTTTTACAAATAATATGATTGAATATGTATTTAATGCTAGAAAAAAAAATCAAGTTACAGATCTGATCATTCTATTATCGACATGGTTATTAGTTTCGAAAAAATATAAATATGGAAAAGGTTCATGGAAATTCAATAACTCGTTGCTATCAGATATATAATATTTTCCAGTAATTAATACCTTGATATTGAACGGCAATAATTCATGCCTATATGTATATTTTATACACGTTAAATGAGATTGCTGACAGCCAAATACAGTTTGTCATAAATTATCAACTTTTCTTAGAAACACTTTTAATGGAGACTATAGGCAAGACCATCTCTTATTCAAGTCACAAAGCAAAATTAAGAAGAAAGCACGAAAGTATATTAAAGTGAGCATGCACGATTTTTATATGTGTTAAATTGTAATATATTGAAAAAAATATGTTACAATAACACAAAATAGATAAGAAAAATTATACATTGAAGACAAATTTCATAAAATGCAGCAAAGACAAAATAGCGCCCCGTGCCGATTGTGACGAAGATATTTCGTACATATTTTCCTACAATAACCGTAGCATTCGTCTTTTTATTAGGATCGGAGTTAGTGTTTGTGAGTCGTATGAATAGGTATCGTTGTAAGAGATTTAAATGATCCGTAAAACTAAATTTAGATTCACATCGTACACGCATGATATACATGCTGGCGAATTCGACTGTCGATTTTAGAATTAAATATCTGGCTTATTTCGCATTTTTGGACACATGTTCTTCTTAACTTTTATTTTAATTTATATTGAAATACATGTATATGTATAATAGGTTTTTTTTACACATTTTATATAAATTCATAAATATCTGACAAAATCGTGCATACTCACTTAATATCAAAAATTGAAATATAAGAGCAATCACTGACTGAAGAAAATTAGGATTTTTTTAATTACACTAAACATGAACTAGAAACTATTAAAAGGTAAACTATGAGGGGTTGCTTTATACTTTTCCGATCAGACTGGATGGATAATGGAGAAAACCCTACAACAATGTTTTGTAACTTGGAAACAAATTTCTTTCCAAAAATGTATCTTGCATTCAGAGAGAAGATGTAACATTTATATATGAACCTGAAAATTTTCTTAAGTAAACAAACTGCTTTTACAAAATTTTATATTCAGAACAACCCACACCCAACTATGATCTCAAAAATGAATTAAACAAGATGTGTTTGTAAAACACTATGTCCCCTTCTGAGCGATTTTGACCGATGTATTTGACCTTTGACCTTGAAGGATGACCTTGACCTTTCACCACTCAAAATGTGCAGCTCCATGAGATACATTTGCATGCCAAATATCAAGTTGCAATCTTAATTATTGCAAAGTGTATGGCCATTGCTAAAGTTTGACGCAAACAAACCAACAAACAAACCAACAAACAAACAAACAGACAGGGCAAAAACAATTTGTCCCCCAGTAAAGACTGGGGGACATAAAATGATGCATTGACCAAAATTAACTAATTTAGAGGCGGACATGTTATAGGGTATTCATTCCTTACAAGAGTTGTCAGTTACGCTGAAAAAAATAAAATGGCAAAAGCCCGTGCTCCGACTGATTTTCTGCAAATGTCTTTACAAAAAAACAAATGAAAACAATTGGATGTCTTTGTTAAAAAAAGAAGTAAATAATTCATATTATATTGGGTCACTCTCAATAAACAAAAGCAGGGAATAATAACATATATTCCAATGGAGGGACAGCCCTAACATTTTTTTTAAACTGGAGACCAATTTGCTTGTTAAACAGTATATAACCTAGCATCAAGAACGATAGCTAACAGACTTTAGTCAGTCTTGAACAAATTAGTAAACAATGAAACAAACTGGTTTTATTAAAGGCAGGTACATGGGAGATAATACACGATTATTATATGATATTATGAGCTATACTGAGTGCAACCCAATTGATTTCGAAAAAGCCTTCGATACTTAATCATTCAGTGAATAAAACAAGTGTTTGATTTTTTTTAATTTTGGGCCAATGTTTAAGAACTGGATAGCACTTGGCTTAATAATATGGAACATGCAATCCAGTTGAGCGGGTTTTTGTCAGATTTCTTTATTTTAGGACGTGGTTGTCGTCAGGGAGATCCTATTTCAGCATATATATTTAAACTTTGTTTAGAAATACTAGCTATTAAAATAAGGAAAGTAAGCGAATGAAGGGTATACAAATTGACAATGGAGAATAAAAAATATCACAATTTGCTAATTATACCTTTTTATAAATGTACGGGTCAAAATAATCATTTAATACAGCATTACAATTGTTGCACTCCTTCTCACAATATTGAGGCCTGAAGGTAAATTTTGAAAATCAAACTTATGTTGTCTGGATAGGAGCCTTAAATTACATGCACACGATCCATAAAAACAAAGTGGAAACTAGTGTGAGGATGTACCCTATTTAAATTACTGGGTTTAACTTTTGACGTTGATCTACCTTATCTTATTTTTAAGCAAAGGGCAGTTACACTTTTAAAACTCGACCGTTTTAAAATGCATATTAAAAAAAAAAAAAAAGCATTTAAGCCTTTTTGTCATTGTATTTTATTATTGTTATATTTTGTGTTAATTATGTCTTTTGGAATTGTTTTAGAAAATAATCTGAATAAGTGCAAATACGACACCGTTGATGTTGTTATTGTTTTAATTTTTAAACATTGAATGTGCTCAATCTGGCCAAAAACATAAAGATTCCGGAGCTTATCAGAGTGAGACCATGGTTCCGAAGGGGCGGTTTGGTCTAAACCCTCTCAAATTACCTCCCAAGAAGCTAACGACAGTCTGTGGTTGTGACGTGATTGTTCAGGCAATACATATTCGTAGTTTGGATAACCTATTTCCTGTGCTACAATGGCTAGACATTAACTGAACATAAACTCTTATTTTGATTTAATAAACATACACAAATGCGACATATTTATTGGAGCAATATCAGTGAAAAATATTATCTTTATCATTTGCGTCTATTGAATTGCAGATTTTGGAGTGAAAACAATTTTAAAAAAAAGCTTGAATCAAGGATTATTAATTTTGCAACTTTCAAAAACATTTTCTTAGACAACAAACACAATTTGATTTAAACAATTTAGATCTGACATTTAAGTTCAAAGTCTGAAAATGATAGATAAATAGATAGATAGATAGTCTCTCGTAACTCTTTTAGAATGGTTTGAAACAAATATATAATGCTTTTGTTCTGATTTACTATTTTTGTATGTACAAAGACCTGTCTGTTTGTCTGTCTGTCTCTCTGTCCGTCTGTCCGTCTGTCCGTCCGTCCGTCCGCCCGCCCGCCCGCCCGCAATCAACCGTTTGTGTGTAATAACACCGAAACTAGTACTATTAGTAGCTTAAAATCCCGTGGAAGACCAGCTGCACGCAGTTCATGTGCCTCAATTAGAGCGGATCGACGATCGCTTTCATCGAAACCTTACAGCCGAGACATCAGTGCCTCACTGTGTACACCTCGGAAAAACACAGATGCTATAAATAAATCTGTGAAAATCGGGAAACCAGGAGAAGATGACTTCGGATTTATCCCGCCAGCTATAAATATACAAACAAATAAGAACGATGGGGAGAAGGCTACGCTTCGGTGCGCTGTTCTTAATGTACAGGGTTTAATTACACGGAGAACTAATAAACTTTGCTCACCTGAATTAAACACATTTTTTGAAAATAATGATGTTATACTTTTAACAGAAACTTGGACAAATATAAACTCCGATCTACATGGTGATAACTTCGAGTACTATGTTTTGAACAGGCTAGAAAATAAGAAAGGCAGTAAACGTTCTTCAGGTGGTATTGTCATTTATCTACGAAATATATTTGTATGTGATGAGACACTATTTTTTAAAAGCCAGGACGACATTATATGCATAAAAATCTCAAAAGACACATTGATGTTAGAAAAAGATGTATATGTTTGTTTATGCTATGTTATACCAGATGATAGTTGTCGCCAAACAATGATCGATAACAATTTTTTTGATAGACTGACAACTTTTATTACAGAAATCGATGCGAAGTGTCAAAGCAATTGTTATATTTTAATTGCTGGTGACTTAAACTCACGCACATATGACTCACCAGACTATGTAGTAGACGATACAAATAACCCGAATCTAGATGTTTTACAAGACGATTATATTGCCAATGTAGAAATTAAACGTTACGCACAAGATAAAGACCGCATTGATAACAACGGGTATCAACTATTGGATTTATGTAAATCTTCAGGATTACGTATAGTTAACAGTCGAATGGGCGCCGATAAGTATATTGGTAAATGTCCATTTGTCGGGTATAGTGGCTCAAGCTTAGTTGATTATGTTATTTGTTCACCGGACTTATTTCCGGTAATAAATTATTTTCATGTCAATGAACCAAACATACTAAGTGATCACTGTTCAATTAATTTTGGGATTAACACGTACCGAAAAGAATCGAGTACAATTATTTAAACCGCTGTATTTGGTGGTAAAGATTATGTATATAAATGGGACTATCGAAAAAAAGAAGTTTTGAAAATAGCATATCATCGGCCTTTTACGCAATCAGCTGGAACACATTTCCCGCTCATTATCATGCGCTGGTAATCCAGAGGACATAACCACATGTATAAGTGAATTTAAGCTGTGTATGGATAACGTTATGTCTCCCTTGTTTAAGCGAAATCTTAAAAACAAGTAAAGCATCTGATAAAAACCATACATT
>VMBQ01010108.1:3119-15619 GCA_007657795.1 Dreissena rostriformis | reverse complement strand
CGGAAACTTAGCACACCTCTTATTTCATTACAATACTGTGTAACCGAAACGTTTGTCTGTTTGACAATTAATCTAAGGGATTTATTATGACTGACATTGTATTTTGGCTTGGCTTGTATCATTTTCAAGTTAAACGTGACTGCCCTATGCTAGATGCGCATAAATTGGTTTGTGTCGTTAAGCGGCTTGATTTCATTTGGTAAATTAAAATCACGACCATCTCAATTACTGGTTATGCTACAAATAGTAAATAGTCTGAGGCATAGATTATAGTCTTCCTTATACATTGGTAACGTGTCTGAGAGTAAATGAAGACAAATTTGGTGTGTAATTTCTTGGCTGATCAGGTGGTGTAAATGGTAGCAGTAGATGGTATTGTTTTTGCTAAGAATAATGATATTCTTTATTAAGTGAATCCTTTTACATAATCAGATAAACTCCCTATGTTCACGTAAAACCATATGTAAACTAGAGCTTGCGCTTCAGAGGCTGACGCGTATCCCCACGCCGCATATATGTTATATTAAAAGGCAATTTTGGGTGGGCAAAGTCTATCATGGTAGGGCCCCGGGGTGGGTAGTGTTGACATGGATGGTCGAGATAAACCGTTTTGTCATAAGAGATGTTAAGTATTAATTTGAAGTCAACTGGTGAATAAATGAAGAAGTTATGTTAAAACAAAATTTTGGGTGGGCGT
Organism: Dreissena rostriformis; assembly: GCA_007657795.1. Classification (NCBI taxonomy): domain Eukaryota; kingdom Metazoa; phylum Mollusca; class Bivalvia; order Myida; family Dreissenidae; genus Dreissena; species Dreissena rostriformis. The sequence goes on along the minus strand of VMBQ01010108.1, from coordinate 14,922 downwards.
GGTCTATGTAGGCGGGGCGCCCCAGGGTTGGTAATGAGGCCATGCATAGTTGAGATTGACCGTATTGTCATAAGAGAAGTTCAGTATGAATTAGAAGTGAATCGGTGTAGAAATCAAGAAGTAATAGTAAAAGGCAATTTGCAGTACGAACACAAATTTGGGTACGAAAAAAAAAATGGGTACGAAACAAAAAAAAATGGGTACGAAACAAAATTTGGGTACGAAACAAAATTTGGGTACGAAAAAAAATTTGGGTACGAAAACATTTGGGTACGAAAAAAAAATTGGGTACGGAAAAAATTTGGGAACGATAAAAACATTGGGTAGGAAAAAAAATGGCTACGAAAAAAAATTGGGTACGAAACAAAATTTGGGTAAGAAAAAAAAAATTGGGTACGAAAAATGTTGGGTACGAAAACAAATTTGGGGGTACGGGGAAGTAGTACCCGTGCACCTCTCGATAAATTTGAAAGAGAACGGGAACCAAGCTGCCTTTACCTTTATCAATGACCCTGGGGTGGGTAATGTGGACATTGATGATCGAGATAGACCGTGTTGTCATAAGAGATGTTCAGTATTAATTTGAAGTCAATTGGTGAATAAATGAAGAAATTATGTTAAAACAAAATTTTGGGTGGGCGTGGTCTATGTGGGCGGGGCGCCCTAGGGTTGGTAATGGGCCCATGCATAGTTGAGATTGACCGTATTTTCTTAAGAGATGTCCAGTATCAATTTGAGGTAAATCGGTGTAGAAATGAAGAAGTAAATGTAAAATAACATAAAAAATGAGTGAAAATCTCTGACCCGGCCCACCCCAACTCCCATTCTCCACTATCTCCTCCTACACTATTAGCACTAGAACCTTGAAAGTTACGCACATGGGTCAAAAGTTATTATCATGTGCGTCGCATGTTGTTAGTAAAATGAGTTTTGTTTTACCCATTTTTCCCATTTATTTACCCATAACGTTTGATAACAGTGCAATCACTATATGCCCACCTTCGAGGGCATAAAAAGAAAAAAATCTCATTTGAACGAAGAAAGCAGGTTGAATAGTGTATCAATATGTTTTTGTTTGTATTACAGTAAAGCATAACAAAGCATGAATTTAAAAAGCTCGATTGTATACCTTTGGGGACAAACTAAACAGACACGTTATAAAACGACATGATAAGTTCACAGAAATCTAGTGTTATTGTCCAAGGCTTTATATTAATCATATGTGAAAAATTGAAGCTAGACTCTGGGATTTATAAACAGGCTTACCTTCATCTAGGTCCATCACACACCGTTTATAGAATGTCTTGCATGGCACATCCATCACACTGTAATTTCGAATAAAAATTAAAGCCGAATGCCTGTAAGTGAAATTTATTCTAGTAATTTCGTTTATTTCTGTTCGCAATCTATCTCGACGAAAACAATGAACCCACACAGAAAAATATAAAATGAAAAAAATGTCCGCAGAACATCGATTCTAGAAATTACCGAAATAGTAAGTTTGCAATTTTTGCATTGTTATTTAAAATTACCGCTTGCTGTACATGTTCTGATTTATTTTTATATTTATTACAATTCTAGATAACAATGAAAATTGCATTGTGTGAAAATAAATATCATGGAAAACCTGTTTTCGATAAGCGAGTAATCATAGCAACAATTGTAAAATTGGGCGTTATCAACACTGGTATGCCCACGCGTTTTTGAAATACAATTCATGACGCAAATTTCGAATTCGTCAGTGTTATTTTTTTAATTCTTATATCGTCAGGATAAACTAGAATTATATATGAAAAGTAAATAGTACGTAAGTAAAATACTCACTCAAAATCAATTAAGTTAACGAATTAATAATAAATAACATTTAAAACGTACCTCAAGCAAAGACTTAAATCGCATATTGTGTGTCGCAGCAGATCTTAAGGTATCAAGCGTCACTCGGTGTAAACACTAATGATTATATACTGTAATGACAGTTTCTATAGACGGTTAGTTAACCCAATATTCGTTCTACGAAAACCGACTTTACGAAACAAAGCATTTTTGCTTTAACATCGCTATAAATACTTTTCTTAAAAGTGTACGCGCATTGCAAGCCAATTGATCTGCCTAATTACCGTCGTTGTAACTAGATCTACCTATCGATAAGTAGACAAGGACTCGTCCGCACTAACAAAACTGCTTATTCCGCACTGAAATTGTAACTTGATCCGAGCTTTACCACGATGTTTCATTCCGTACGGCCTTAGGTTTTAAGAGACCGACACTATTTCAATTGTTTCTTGCTGAATGCTTAGATGTAGTGCGATACAACGATCTACGTTCAAAAATCAAGATCATTGTGCGGCGTCAAAGGCCAGGAATTTTAAGAACGCCGAACCCCTGGAAGAATTGTAAAATAATTGCAGATTCATTGCCATTTGCAACAAAACATTCCTCATTATTGTCAAAAGTTCAGATTACCATTCAAGATCAAATTAGATATTCCAATCCATTATAGCATGTTTAAGTAAATTGATTGAAATAACGACAATTTGCGACATTTTGTCACGCAATAACAATAAAAAAAAAAAAGTCAATAGAAGAACGGTCATTTGTCCTCGGCGAGTAATTGATTTTTGTGTTTCTGTAATGTTGAGTTGCGTTTATCAGACAGATATATCATTTGGGGACTCATGGATAAGCCTTCTAATGATAAGTATTGATTGAATAATTGAAGCATTCTAAGTTATCATTAAACTTTTATACTTATGCGGTCCAAAGAAAACTAGAAAAAAATAATTGCAGATTGGTGGGTGAGTTTTTTATTAGAGATTGATCATTTAAATTTGTCATTTATGCGGCCCAAAGAAAACTAGAACAGAATCATTGCAGATCGGTGAGATTGTAAGTTAATTTTTGATAAGAGATTTAGCAAGGCATGGATCGATATACGGGATTGTGTCGTATGTTACAACTTGGGCCATCAATGCACGCAGCTCATCGGCTTTTAGCGCCCATGTGTTTTTTATCCCATCTTCACCGCGTCATTGACGGTATAACACCCCATGGTATCAACTTATTTATCCCATCTTCACCGCGACATTGACGGTATAACACCCCATCGTATAAACTTATCTCTATCCTTCCTTGTTGAATAAACCTGTCGCGTGAACGGACTACTTTCTTGGATTTATACATGAAATGAATGTTTACTTTTTAAATCAAAATACCGTATTTCATTAAAAGCCGAATTTACACTTAAATTTATCTCAAAACCGGCTTACCGTACTTGTTTTTTTAATTCAATTGATTGCGCAATTTATGACGTATCTCGTGTGACGTTTCTGTGACGAAACACACCAGTTTAATTTTAACTCTCTGGATTTTTAAGATGGACAAGTCGGACGTGTTAATTTATATAACAGTAAAATATTTGTTTAAGCATCGAACGTGTACAAAACGTTTTTCGGATTGTGTGGTTGTAATGCATAATTGTTAATTTCGATATAAATAAAATAACTCGCTTCGATAGAAGTAGGTTTCGAAAATTGTGTTTTGGGTCAGAACAAATTCAAGTGTTATTAAAAAATAGTGTGGTTAAAATAAATGTCGAAAAAAGGGGATCGAAGAACAGAAAATGAAAGTACATATCGTTGTAACTGTATTTTTATTAGGATTGCATTAAAGTTGTCATTTAGGTAAGCGTTTTTTATACCAAATGGCGATGAAGAAATCTTTTTTTTTTTGCAGAAGTTTTAACTCGCCATAAAAGCAAACAAAACTGACGAAAATAAACATGGTAATTACACAACTTTAGTGAGTAGAACAAGAAGCAGTAGATGTTTGACTTTGTAATGCCAGTTAGTAAAAAGTGTGTAAAAAGAAGAGTTGTTTAAAGACTAAAATTGACATTATCGGCGGGGATAAATGCTGAATCATGCCTGATGTGAGTTCAAAATGGCAGTCATGCTTTTGTTTATTGCAGTGGTGAAACTAGAATTTTAATTTGAACAAAAGCGTTTGTTTTCTACTTTAGTGTGTAACATTTGGAACGCTGATTAAATTTGAATCGAGGCATATAGCGATATTTTGTCTCGTTACTCTTCTTTTGCCCGGAATTCTAAAGGACTATTTCGAGTTCCGTAAACGGGAAGGATCACAATTAATATTACTAAGCATTGTAAGATTCAGTTAATTTAATGTGTTCTTGCTTTTATTTTATCAATTAAAGACTAAATAATTGACAAAAAAGAATATCGAATAAATAGAATACTAGGATAAGCGTTGAATAGAGAGAAGTTTATACTGCTCGGCTCGAACACCGAAAGCGCTCGCCAAGGCTCGCGCTCCCGGCGTTCTAAACCTCGCAACATAAACTTCTCTCTATTTAACGCTTACCTAGTATTCTCTATTAATTCACAGTTTTATTATTTTCACCACTCAGCCAACTGAACTGACTGCGAATGAGATAAGACAAATGTGTAATAAACGTTTACAATATGGATGTACACATGTATGTAGGTTATGTTTCTTCTGACTAAATTATTGTTGTTTTACTATATGGAAAATAAATTCGAATATATAGTTTTATTTTAGACGCATTTTTATGCCCCCCCCCCCCTTCGAAGAAGAGGGGGTATATTGTTTTGCTGGATGTCGGTCGGTCTATCGGTCTGTGTTTCTGTCGGTCTTTGTGGCTGTCGGTAAACCAGTAAGTTTCCGATCAATAATGTTTGAACGGATTGACCGATTGGCTTTATACTTCACATGTGCATTGGCATTGGACAGTAAATGGCCCCTATTGAATTTGGGGTCACTAGGTCAAAGGTTAAGGTAACTGTCACAAAAAGTGTGAAAATCGTTTCCGATCAATAACTCGTCAACGCATTGACCGATTAGCTTGATACTTCACATGTGCATTGGACTCGGACAGTAAATGGCCCCTATTGAATTTGGGGTCACTAGGTCAAAGGTCAATGAAACTGTCACAATAAGTGTGAAAATCGTGTCCGATCAATAACTCGTCAACGAATTGACCGATTGGCTTGATACTTCACATGTGCATTGGCCTTGGACGGTTGATGACCCCTATTGAAATGGGATTCACTAGGTCAAAGGTCAAGGTCACTGTCACAAAAAGTGTAAAAATCGTTTCCGATCAATAGCTAGTCAACCATTGACCGATTGACTTGATACTTCACATATGCATTAACCTTGGAAGTAGATGACCCTATTTAAATTGGGATCACTAGGTTAAGGTCAGGATCACTGTCACAATAAATATGCAAATCAAGGCCCTGTTTTGGGCCATATGTCTCCGACCTCGGAACTCTTATTATCCCCACGCTTTTAAAAGCGTGGGTATATTGTATTGATCTCCGCTTTCTTTCTTTTTTATCGGCCACTATCTCCCCCTACACTATTAGCACTTGAACCTTGAAACTTACACACATGGTAGCTATGAGCATATTCTCGACGGTTAGGGTGACGGAATTTCGATCTAACCCCTGGGTCAAAGGTAATGGGTAAATAAATGGGTAAAATGGGTAAAAAAAACTCATTTTACTAACAACATGTGACGCGCATGATAATAAGGTTTGACCATGGGGTCAGATCAAAATTTTAAATAGTGCACCGTCGCACATATTTTCATAGCTACCATGTGTGTAACTTTCAAGGTTCTAGTGCTAAAAGTGAAGGAGGAGATAGTGGAGAATGGGGGTTGGGGTGGGGCCGGGTCAGAGATTTTCACCCATTCACGTATATGCCCATAGTAAAACCTGGCCACTATCTCATCCTACACTAGAACCTTGAAACTTACACACATGGTAGCTATGAGCATATGTGCAACAGTGCACTATTTGGAACTTGGTCCACGGGTATACTACTTCCCCGTACCCCCAAATTTTTTTTCGTACACAAATTTTTCGTACCTAATTTTTTCTCGTTCCCAAATTTTGTTTCGTACCCAAATTTTGTTTCGTACCAAAATTTTGTTTCGTACCCAAATGTTTTCATACCCAAACATGTTTTCGTACCCAAATTTCTTTTCGTAACCAAATTTCTATTCGTACCCAAATTTGTTTTCGTACCCAATTTTTTTTCGTACCCAATTGTTTTTTCCTACCCAAATTTTTTTTCGTACCAAAATTTGTTTTTCCTACCTAATTATTTTTCCTACCCAAATTGTTTTCCTACCCAAAATTGCCTTTTACTATAACTTCTTCATGTTTACACTGATTCACTTCTAATTCATACTGAACTTCAGTTATGACAAAACGGTCAATCTATGCATGGCCCCATTACCAACCCTGGGGCGCCCCGCCAACATAGATCACGCCCACCCAAAATTTTGTTTTAATATAAAGTCTTCATTTATTCACCAATTGATTTCAAATTAATACTGAACATCTCTTATGACAACACGGTCTATCTCGACCATCCATGTCCACATTACCCACCCCGTGGCCCCACCATCATAGACAATTTTTTCTTTAGCTTTAAAAAAAAAGTTCTATAATATTTATTGATCGTTGTGACCTTGAGACTCCTTCTAGTAATATCAGTTCAAGGAATCATTATACAAGCTAAAAATGGCTGCATGGGTGCGATTATTCTCTTTGCCGGAGCAATTTGTGCGCACAATTACAAAGCCAAACAATATTTTTCACTAGGTTATAAGTTAAATTTACAAATGGGATCTTGAATAAAATTATGGAAACTTACTCAAATTTCATCAATGGTTTAATAGTTGCATGAGTAATACATTACATATATCCAGTGTTTGTATGACAAATTAATGTATATACCATCCAATAAGTTTTAGACTGTCAAATTACACACACTAAATATTGAAAGCCATACTTAGAGCTTTNGTTCCGTTACGCTCCCCCACGATCACCCCGATTCGACTCCACGCTCTGTTACGTTCGCCACGATGCTCTGGAATCGGGGACATCGTGGTAATCGTGGCCAGATGTAAACCTAGCATTAACGTACGGTCCCAGGTGTGCTAGAGTTGGTAGCGGCCCCGTCCTTGTTTAGCGTCGGTCTTAGTGCACGGATGTAAATAGCCTCCCTGACCCCTCTCTCGAACCAAGATGGCTTACGGTCCAGAATCCTAACGTTCTCCATTGTGATTGTGTGGACCGGTTTACAGTCATGTATATACATTGAGACATCAGATGATGTTGAACTCGGTCTTCAGAAACTGAATTCAACTTATGCTTTTTACTTTCACTGAAATGTGACACAGTTATGCTGTTTTAGTGCTCTAAATAATTACAAAAGTAAAAACTACTGACAAAAGCCAAAAACTACTGACAGAAGCCCTCCGAACTACTGAGAAGCGATAGTTAGGGTAAACAGGTCTGCATCACCATCCAACTGTAGGATAGTGCAGGAGTAACCCCCCAACACCAGAACCTGTCCCTGAGCTGTCACATGTACACCACATGGCTGTTGTAAGTCTGGGTCTGTGAAGATGTGGAGAGCTGTGACACATCTGAGACCGGGGTGAGGACCTTGTGTTGATCAAATTAGTTACAAATATAGTGTCATCTGAACGACTCACTGCACACTTAAATACCGTAAAATAGCGTTGTGATAACCTTTTTGTATTTCTACAGAATCATAACTTTAATAATGACACTGTCAGCCTTATTCAGTATTATGTTTCATAATTCGTTGCAAACAAATAAACATGTATGTTTATATGATTGTTTTATTCTGATACACTATTACAAACAGATCCATTACTTTCTCTCCACAAACATAGCACATTTACCTTTTGGCATACATAAATTGCGGGCATATCACGACATTATTAAAAATTACCATTTATACGAACCAAAAAGAATTATACAATCAATAAAGTAATGCAAATGATACTTTAGCAAAGGAAATACATTAGTGTGTGGTAATTTTCATTTAAGTACAATGTATAAAGCAAATTATCCAGTTCATTATTTGAAAAACATATACATGTATATGGAACAATAATGAACGACTATATTTTAAATAGTGTATTTAACTATTTAAATTGAAATAGGGATATATCCATGGTACGTTTACTTGTCTTATCTCCAGATGAATTCTCATATAGCTTATTCAAGAGGTCTCCACTCATTGAATACTTGTAAAGCGCACTGAAAGAAGTGAGAAACAGGTCTTGTTGATTATTAGCAATGCCAGAACATCTATGTTGAAACTAGTTTTGTGCCTTGAATCAACCGCCCTCCATTCACCAAGACAAACTGGACCCCATGTGTCTCATCCTCATTCACAGAAACAGCTGCTTCACATGGTGTGATTTGACACATATCAGTTGTATAACCAATTAAATCACAGTGCCCCACCACTTGGAATCGTTATCTAGTAACTTTACTTGTTTATTTAAATTATCTGCCAGAGGGATCTGATCATCGGACAGAGCACAGATGGCCTTAATCGTGAAACTCTTCTTTGAATATCTTTGGCATGCTCACATCATACTCTGATTTTCCTTGCACAACGAACACCTGGTCTGGGTCACCATGCAGAGAAACAGCCTGAGTACCTACCACAATCCTCCCCAGGCCTGATACTTTAGACAAATAATGTTTAACATCACGATTGGCCTGGAATATCAGTGAACTTTCTACTAGAACATAATTCTTCTTCGTGTAGGTTTCATTCTGCTTTATCTTGTCCATACATTTCGTAACAGCAATACATGTGATTTCTACTTTGCCCTTATCAACAATGTCATGTATTGCATCACTGAGTCGTTTTAGTTCATTTCTAAGCTTGCTGCATTGTCCATATCAGTCTTGAGAGAAGCTTTCAGACTGGTCATTCTATCGTCTAGCTCGTTCAATGTGGTTTTTCTAAGCGTGTCAAACATTATATTTATTTTCTGGCGTGCGTCACGTATTTCATGTAACTGTCTGTTGTATGAAGCCTGCAAAGACTGCATATTGGTGTCCAAATTATTCTGAATTATTTAAAGTTCTACAATAAAAGTTTCAATCTTTCTTGAGAGTTGCTGCAAGTCTGGTGGTGGTCCTTTGACTGACTCTGATATCGGTGTTACTTTACCTCATTGTCTGAAAGGAAAACACAACTTAAATATTGGGTAGGTGGTTTTAAGTGACATTATGCAAAAATATGTCTGAACTTTGGTTTGTTCAGTTTCTTCTGTTTTCAAAAGGCTCTTTTCATGTAATTTTATTAGATATGAAATGTATTCATGAAAATGCTGAAAACATAATTTCTAGTTTTAAAGGTTACATTACTATTATCCTATAATTTTATTATTCACATCCACAAACTAAATGTCTGTAGGCAACGTGTCGAGTCTATTGCCAATAATAATTGTAGTTATTGAACAAACTAAACCATGCACAAGTTTGACCTTGGTATTTAGTGTGACCTTGACCTTAGCCTAACGGGTGACACAGCTTCTTTGCATATACCCACGACTTTTAATGATTGTGAATATGTGTTGTAGTTCATTTCACTATAAATGACAAAGTCACAGTCCAGAGAACCTCGGACGCACACACGTACGCACTAACGCACACATGCACGCACATACACCCTATATGTGTGACTTACAAAAATTAGTATTAATTTGTGAATGATTGATCTAAATAATGCTATATCAAATGGTCTATTTATGAAAACAAACACAATTGAAAGCAAATACATGTCTGAATAACCTGTGATTGGGGAACGCACAATTAGTACAACACAGCTGAATAGGATCATTACAAAACATTTCTAGACGTTTATCTTCATTATGGTCACATTTCAGAAGGAAATCCTCCACTTCCTTGGAAACTGGCCACTTACTTGTGTCTCCCCTTCCTCACTTCAAATGTTTCCCAAACAACTGACCATGCAGGTTAATACATTTACCACAAAAAACTTGACACAGTCCTCACAATAAAGCTCCGCAATCTGGTCCAAATTGTGTTCAAGATATGGAGAACAACAAAATTCTGAAAGTGAATCGGAGCCTTCAGCAAAAGTTGAGTGAGAAAACGAAGCCATCTTGATCATCTTATTATAAAACGAAGCCATCTTTATCATCTTATTACAAAACGAATCCATCGTTATCATCGTATTACAAAACGAAGCCATCTTTATCTTTATTATTATTAAACGAAGCCATCTTTATCAGCTTATTACAAAACGAAGCCATCATGATCATCTTGTTATAAAACGAAACCATCTTCATCAATTTATTACTAAACGAAGATATCTTTATCATCTTATTACAAAACGAAGCCATCTTTATCATATTATTACAAAACGAAGCCATCTTTATCCTTATTATTATAAAACGAAGCCATCTTTATCATCTTATTACAAAACGAAGCCATCTTTATCATCTTATTACAAAACGAAGCCATTTTCATCACCTTTATATACATATTTAATAGAAATATATATTCCTTAAACTACCGTCCTGTATCTGGTGGTTAATAAACATTTAAGCTATCAGTACTTTGACCTAATGTGGCAGTACGCATTATCAAATCATATGATGTGCATGCTATCAAACAACATCAAAGTATGTAATACCATCAGGCCCCGTGTTCACAAAACATTTTTTTTGCAATCGAAAATCGATTTTGGCTTGTCATTGAAAATGGATTTCCATTGTAGTTGATAGGCAAAAATGAAAGTCGATGTCAGTTTAAATCAATTTTCGATTGCAAAATCGTTTTGTGAACACGGGGCCAGATGTGTTAGCCAGGAAATGACAGGAAATCGAAGCGTCTTTTATTAAAGTTACATAGATGTTCGAATAATTTTAGGCTGAAACATTCATGAGGAACTAGTCTGCTAACAAGCTGTCAAATGGTATGAACATGTACAGTGGAAGCGACATTTGTTGCTGTATTTTGATATTTAAGTCGCGTTCAAAGAAAACTGGGCATTATGCATGTGCGTAAAGTGTCGTCCCAGATAAGCCTGTGAAGTCCGCACAGGCTAATCAGGGACGACACGTTTCGCCTAAATTGGATTTATGCTAAGAATAGACTTCATTCAAACGGAAAATGTCATAGCCGTGATTAGCCTGTGCGGACTGCACAGGCTAATTTGGGACGACACTTTACGCACATGCATTATGCCCAGAGAATTTGAGGGGAAAAATCCTAGGAAGTGGCACTTCCTGACCTGATGTCAGAATTATAGACGATTGTAATGATTTATATGGTGGAAACTGTGCTGTAGATGATAAACATTTTATTATGAATTTACTTTGAAACTTTAGAGGAGGTTTAATTTCAAAGAGAAAATACTAGTTGGGTATATGTCAGTTACTGACATATAACCATAATAGTATTTTCTCTTTGAAATCAAACCTCCTCTAGAGTCATACTTTATGTTAAATTTCTGTGCAAACTGTGTTGTAGATTATAAACATTTTATTATTAATTTACTTTGAAACTTCAGAGGAGGTTTGATTTCAAAGAAAAAATACTACTTGGGTATATGTCAGTTACTGACATATAACAAAATAGTATTTTATCTTTGAAATCAAACCTCCTCTATAGTCATACTTTATGTTACATTTCTTAATGAAGGTTTTTGATTTGCAAAGGTTGCTTTTCCTTCTTCATTAAACATCATACATTTCTGAAATCTTTAGACTTCAGAAAGATGTTGATTTACTTGTAATATACCATAACTTTATATCACAAAATAAGAATTTTATACGCATTAAAATTCACATTGAAGAGTGCCAAATAAAAAAATCTATTCGGGAGGTGAAACCCCTCCCGCACCCGCCCCGTTTGGGCCCCCCCCCCCCGTCAACAAATCCTGG
>VMBQ01010107.1:0-13113 GCA_007657795.1 Dreissena rostriformis | reverse complement strand
TATATAAAAGTAAAGACCTAAATTTTCTGATTATAAAACCATTTGCAGCAATTTAGCCTAACAACCGTGGATTATTGAAATGCAATTTAGGATAGGTAGTAGACATTTAGAAATGCAAATGGCCTTAATATATGCATAGAGATTTCACCTGTTTACCTTAATTTCTCTAAGTTTTTGGACACTCTGGGTTTTCGGACGCCCCCATGTTTCGCCAAATAATTATTTTTGGTGACTCTAAATTTTGGGACATACAGGTTTCCTTCCATAATTAATTACTCTTAATTTTCGGAAAGTCTAGTTTACAATTCTAATTTACCAGAATTCTGCCCTGTTGCGCTAATCTGGTGACACTTCAATCATGCGATTTTACAACCGGCTTAAGGTCATAAAACCTGGCAGATGAATGCCTGAGGGCAATCGACCATTGCATTTGCGTTAATGGGTAAACAATCGTTTATACCGGTAATAGACAATGGTTTCATGGAACAGCCTAAAGTGATAGATATATAAAAGAAATTTATACTATACGGCGTGGTATTTTAAAAGCATGTGCTATTATTCGTTGAAACAATGGACACTATACACATTGCACACCAGTATCCGACTGTCAATGCAATATTTTCAGAGCGTCTTTTAACTTTCAAAAACCTGTATTTTTGTCTCTACATTTTTGGACACCTGTATTTTTTTTAATATTTCTTGTATGTAAGTTTTCGGAAACAATTTTTTTTTTTTTTTTTTTAAGTGTCCAAAAACTTTGAGTAATTACAGTACCTTGATTGCAAAACGGTTTGGGGTTGTAGGGTAACACAATCAATGTTTACAAATACTCACTGCTTTGAAAACTGTTCATGGCCATATTTTGGCAATATGAAGGGACTGGGTCTCAAAGAATTTGTCAAAGACTTAAAATACTTCAAGCACAAAAGTTTTATTTCTTATTAATTTTTAAGTTACAGGTTGTGTATTATGTATATAAATGTAAAAGTAAAAGTAAGAATATCAATAAAATCTATGAAAAGTTGATCTAAAAATTAAAGCACTGTCATAAACTAGCATCCTTCTTATCCTGATGTGCCAAATTTGAGCTTCATTTGCCTAGTACATTTTGTATTTACACTGATGCAAACACACTTAACCCTTTGCATGCTGGGAAATTTGTCGGCTGCTAAAATGCTGTCTGCTAAATTTCTTAAAATAAGCATTTTCTTCGATTTTTTTTCAAAGAATACTATCAGAATAGCAAACAGTTTGGATCCTGATGAGACGCCACGTTCTGTGGCGTCTTATCTGGATCCAAACTGTTTGCAAAGGCCTTCAAAATCCGGTTCCAGCGCTCAAAGGGATAATGCAATAACAAATAAATTAGCCCCCAATAGATTGATATCAAAGTAAACTGTGTAAAGGACATGCGCAGAAAAGAGGATCTTATCAAGTGTTCTCTATCAGAATGTTTTGACAAAGTTAAGATGGGGGTGGACAAAGTAACAGTAAATTTCAAAATCCCTTATCCTTCTTTTTTTGTCTTTTGAAGTCATTATTAGGACCCTCTTGATTCTAGGGCACCGCACGATAGTTTTTAACAAAATATATTTCGAAGAATCAAGTTTTAATTGATAGGCAAATTAAGTGCAATAAATGAGATCTTTTATGTTCAGTGCAAATTGATTATTCATTTCAATATCTGGCTATATTTGCTGGAAGTTATAACTACCAGTAGTGCTAATTGCCTTTTACTGAATAAGTCCATTTAGTTACAGGGAAGAAAATCTCTATTTGTATTTACAACTTAACTTAGAAAGGCAAATTAAGCTGTATCAATTAAGGATTATAGTTGCTGAAATACAACACTTTTACTATATAATAAAACAACAATTCAATTTAATATTTTACCAAATCATCAGCCCAATGGGTAAAAACAATGTCCGGAAACATGACTTGTCTGTATTAAACCACCTTACGGTAATTACTCTTAGTTTTCGGACACTTACAAATTAAAAATAAAAATTGTGTGTCCGAAAATTTTCAAGCAAAACAGATGTCAGAAAATAAAGGTGTTGGAATTTTAATGGACACTTTAAAATATTGCATTTCCGTTCAGAGACGGGCATGCAATGATGTTATATGTAGAACGTAAATTGTTACAGCAAAGATTAGCACATGCTTGTAAAATACCACGCCGTTAAGTATAAATTACTTTAAGATATGCTTTATTTTAAGCCATTGGGTGAAACAATTGTCTATTACAGGTATATATAGTTATTTGCCCAATAACTCAAATGTAATGGTCCATTGCCTTAGGGCATTCGTTAGTCCATATAAACGGACTCCCAGAGCCTTTGATGATTTTTGCTTTGGCGGCTCTGGGAGTCCACCCCTTCATAAACACAGGTGCAGTTCAGTGCACGGAATCCGTGCGCTTCACTAAACAGACGTCGTTCGAGACAAATTGAGGAAAATAATGAATAAACTTCATAAACATGTTAAATTTACCTGAATGGCAACCTACGGATGTTATCCTTTGCATGCACCCTATAAAAACACGACGATGTTTCAACACACTTCTCTCGCTGACATTTTTATGTTTAAATTTCAAACAGTGTATTCTGTACCGAATACCACATCGTTGTCGACTTTAATAGGCTCCATCACATAACCCGATGCGCACAATATTGGTGTAGTGCGACCTTACTGATATTGGGTCAGTTTTCTCCCTTTTCCATGATGGTGGATACATCATGTGAAAGATAAACAAAGTCAATAAAAAGCAATTATTTCTTGCTATAATGGTACCATTTGCATGAGTTTGTGGTTAAGACAGGTAAACGTTGATAAGTTCTTGCAGTTTCAGTGTTGACTGTTCCTTAACCCTTGCATTGTTGATTAAATTTTGCACTCATGTTTATGAAGGGGTGCATATGGACTCCCAGAGCCGCCAAAGCAAAAATCATCAAAGGCTCTGGGAGTCCGTTTATATGGACTAGGCATTCGTCTGCCAGGTTTTACCATAATCTGGTTGTAGAAACCCATGATCGAATAGCTACAAGGCATAACTCTGTTAAAATAGCATTGCAAAATTAACTGTCTGAAATTTAAGAGTCAATAATTATGCAGGTAAACCCGTGGGTCTGAAAATAAAGAGTTACAAAAATATTTTTGTTTGCAAATAACTGATTTGTCCGAAAATTTAGAGTGTCCGAAAACTTCGTGTGATTACGGTAATCATATCGAGAAGCGATTTAAGTTATATAAAAAAAATGATAAAAGCAGATGTACGTCGTGAATTATGTTGGTTAACATAAACAGACATTTATAATGATTAACTTACTTATTGAAAATAAAAAAATACAATTATCATAAGATTGAAGGTTACACCGGTACAACTAAAGATCGTATATGACTCATATTCGCGAATATGACTGAAAGGGGCGAATATGAACAGATATCATCTGTTTAAACATGTTTTTCTTTAATTTTTTGATTTGGAAATCGTTCTATGATTAAAAATCTTCCTACTATATGAATATGTTAAAGATCGGGTGAACATTTAAGTGTTTTTCCTGACACTTTTTATTGTGGAGTCGTCGTGGTTAGTGGTGTGTAGCCTTAAACAATGTTCATATTCGCGAACATGACTTTAGAGTTGGAAAAATGATAATGTCTTGTAAATTGCTATATTTATGTTAACACATTTAACACACATGATGTATATTTTTCATTTTACAGTAATTTGTTGATAAAAACATTGCAGAAAAAGCGTCAATATTGCTAATATTCGCTCATTGTCGCTCGTTTCGTTCATATGCGCGAGTATGAGTCATATACGCATTTTAGTCGGACCCGGTTACACGATGTCATTAAACTATTTAAGGGGTGATGCGGCAGTTTTTATGATTTTTTTCCATCTAATAACTTTTGCTCAAATTTTTTATTCAAGTACTACATACAAATACTAAATGAAAAATGCAATAAAAACATAGGGTCATCGGCTTTGTTTGGATTTTATTCACCATTATATAATATGTACTTTTTCATTAAAACTGAAAAATCTCTAATTGCATAATAATGATTAATAACCTATGAAATTGGAAACATGTAGAGCTTATATAAGCTAATATATATCATATACCATTTAAGTATACCACAAACAACAACAAAAATGGAGAACACAAGTTAAATTTTAAGAAATTTAATTTTTATAATTTTTATGTCACCCAAAAAAACGTATTTGTTGTACTATTTTTACCACAAAAATGGAATTTTAAAAAGTTCTATCTAATAACTTTTTGCGAAACTGCTCAAATATGTTCATCTACGTATTGTTATCATAAAACAACAATAAAAAAAAAGGGGGTCACCGCACTTTTAACAGAGATTTTTTTGTTTAACTATCCCTACCGTCTGTGTCAAATTTCATACAATACAGCAATTAGGCGAAACCCAAGTACCGGTACATAGACTGTTACAGATATGCAAAACAAAAATATATGGTTTACAATCTTAATTGGGATCACAACGGCTTACTTAAAAAAAAAACACTTATACAATATTTAATCACAAACATAAGACCATACAGTATCAAACTCGNTTAAAGGGACTGTCCACTAGATTTTGGCATGTATTGAAGCATGTCATTAAATGCTCTATATTGATAAATTCAAACATTTGACCTAAAAATCTGCAGTTAAAAAACAAGAATACAATTTAAAAAGGGAAAAAAAAGTAAACCTCATCAGGGCTCGAACCAGTGACCATCGGGGTCCTGGAGTAAAAACCAATTAGACCGCTCGGCCATCCTGACAAGTATGTACGATAGCCGTATTTTATACCATATATAAGCAATCCTCGTAGTTTTACAAAATATAGCGACAATAACAGAACTTTCCAAATTATTCAATCGTTTCGCGTCGAACGACGCTTTATGATTTTGAGGTTTTCAAATCGTCAAAAGATGCATATAATGGATATTTAAGAGCATTGTAAATGGTAAGTATTACTATTTCCTCAAAAATATCATAACAAACGCGAAAATTTGCGAATATGAAACAACTTTTTTTAATTTTGTCAATTTACCAATCTGTTGGACGGCCCCTTTAATGAATCTTCAAATATTTAAAAAATAATAATAACGCCACATACATGTGCACTTAATTTAATGTTGTTATGATTTAAACATATTTTATTTCCAAAAATAATCACGTGTAATGTTGTCACAAATACAAAATATACATAAAAATGCATCTATTTTGAAAAAGTGTATGTTATATACAACGTTTGTACTTTCAGATATGTTTTACTTTGCAATGCGGAGAATATGTGTTTGGTTACGGTATTAAAACGCCTTATACATGCCTTTCATATCACCAATACGTAAAAGACTAAATAACATCGAATATCATACACACGAGGTAATAATGTTCATGATCACTCGCTTACCAAAACAAAAACAATCAATACCTTATACTGTATTACAATACAATATACGATATGTTATAGAACTTTTGCTTATTTTGTATGTCTATTACAATGCTCATACCTGCTTCGCCCCCTTGGTCTGGCACAGCAGCTGAGATTGAAAGACCAACCAGGACCGACGTGATGGCGAGAAAGTGGAACATCGTCATTTTGCTCGTGTTCGCTGCTGATGGTGCGCTTGAGTCTAGCTGTTTGAGTGTCCCAACGCAATGCTGAACACCTCGGGTCGGAGCATCTTATATAGAACCCGAGACAGGACGGGGCACAATGGAACGGAAGGGCGATACACGGTCATCCCCGTTTATTTTCCTTTAGTTTTTTTCGTTGCTGTGATTGAATCAGTGAGATAACGTCCTCGCTAATGAATACGTATCCTTGCTGATATTTGAGCATCGGACTGTTTAAACAAATGATTAGAGGGAAAAGTGAAGATCACAACACCTTCCCGATAATGTATGAACGCTGAACGGAAAATCCAAGATTCCCGTTACACGATTGAAGAACTTAAAGTTCGCCGCGCACAAATTAAAAACATTAGTATATTTGAGTATTTTGATAATTTATATCTAGAAACAATTTATCCCAAAGCTGTATATATAGCACGTGTATCAATAAAATAAATTATGTGTATTACATGGTAATATTCTTTTTTAAATTTATAGTTATAACTATAGTTAATAATTGTATACTGTTACTTTATTTTTTCACTTATCGGAAGTGAAAATTACAATAAACAAGTACGAACAATATCAAAGCCACAACTTTGTGTACATATTTCAACCAATAGGTCGACTACCGGTATAAGGTGATGTTTTACGTAATGCAGCATGTTTGCCTGTACCATATACCTTCATACGCTTAAATCTGTTCTCCACCATGCGCCCAAACCGCTTTAAAGTATCGAACTCATGACATTTTAGATGAATAAAACGAACCCAAACAAAACTACAGAAGAAAGCAGACTATGCAGTGCATGTGTACCGGAAAAGATGAACATGCAAGAACCGATGATATGGCGCATTTTCACACGGCCCCAGAAATCAGGCTTCAAAGAACGCGCTGACTTAAAAAAATTATCAGTCAATAGCTCGTGCGTCACTTCCTGGAAATGACGCGCTAAATTAACTAAAAAAGACGTTATAAACATTGAATCAAAAAGTGATTCTTCCTCCTAAGATTACTTGATTTTATACACGTAGATGGCCATGTTCCTGTTGGATTATTAAGTATTCTTTGTTTTTATTTTTATTTTTTCGTTCAATATATTGAATTATCCTCGTAAATTGGCGTGTATGGGTCGAGGGCATCCCACTCCACACCGTACATAGTTCACAAGCAATTTAGACATAATATAACACATTTTATACATTGTATCATCAATAGCTTTTTCATGACAATATAAACAATATTTCTTACACAAATAATGTACAATACTTATGAAATGATTACTGAGTTTGTTGAAACAGTTACACATCTTTTGATATAACTTACACATGTACATCTAATAAGACCTAATGAAATGATAAAAAATACATTTATTGCCGCCTAATAGATTAAACTGTTAAGAAAGTGTGAAATGCGTACGTCAGACAATACTTGTGGTGTGTTCCCTGAGGCGTAACGAAAACGAAGCGTTGACGTGAATGACAACGTAATGAGACGTTGGAATGACATTTGTATTGTATGTGTGTGTGGATGTAGTTATCTTTATTTCTTAATTTATTTAGACATGTGTTAATCATATGTATTATGAGTTGTTGTTCTTTCTATCGTTGACGGTACGGTTGTTACGGGATATACAGTTTCATCATAGTAACGGAAACATACTAAAGTTTATTAAGAATAGACCATGTGATTTGTGTGTTGTCAATTGATGACCGGTTCACAGTGGCTACTTTGACCCTCGGTGATTTGGATGTTAAAGGAAAGCTGCGTGGCTGTTAAAATCTGTTGCATACACCCGTTGTTTTCAAAGTATCACTTCTGTAACGAACGGCTTGAACGAGAAATGGTGGATTAGGAATGAAATACAGGTAATATAAGGAGGTCGTGTATATGGTGCTTATAATAATACACATGAATTACCGGCATTTTTTGTTACTATGTTATATTTCTTCTTTATGTTTTTTGTGTCTTAATTATTGTCTTTGATGAAACCATAAAAACGATTATCGGCACATGTCATAATGTTTCAGAAAAGAGGACCAACAACGATTGTTATTAATGAAACAATTGGAAATTTACAATATGATTTTTTATTATTATTCACTTCCATGGTGCTAAAAACTTGTTGTTTGTGTCTTCGTCATTGCTTGAATAGTGTCTTTTTAAATTGTCTGTTGACTAATTGGATATAAAATGTGCAGACATATAGTTTAATGAGGTTATGAGGAATAATTTACATACTGTATATGTGTAGCAATAAAACTTGTTCGTTTACAATTGGAGACTTTTCTAACGCAACACTTTTCTAACGCAACACTTTTCAAACTTGAATATTTCAGTTATGAGTTTAGATTTTCATTTAAAGTTTACATGTGATCATTTTACTACATTCTGAGCAAGCTCAAGATCAACATATATCCGTGACGATTGGACGCTTTAGCACGTGGGGTATGTATAGTTTCGTCTTTTTGCACGTGAAAATGGTGAAACGCAATATTATGCTAAATTTATTTCAATTTCATCATTTCAGGTGGGTTCTTACACCTGGAAAACATAAAATTAATTTACAAAATATATGGCTCATATGAATATTCAGAAGCGCAATACCATTTTACCATTTCCACGTGCAAAAAGATGAAACCATACATACCTCACGTGCTCAAGTGTCCGATCGTCACGGATGAATGATTTTAGCATGAGCTTGCTCATAATATATTAAAATGATCACATGTAAACATTTTAGATCAAAATCTTATCTAATAACTGAGATATACAAGTTTGAAAAGTGTTGCGTTAGAAAAATCTCCAAGTGTGCAGATGTGCAATATAATTACAGAGGAAAAGTCGCAGCACTTATTACGACGATTGTTCTAGCAACAGTATGTCTGTGGTATATCAACGACAACGAGGAACAGAATGTAGCAGTTTACACCGGCGTCGACAGGTTCTCGCCTGCAGGAATCAGCGCAACTAGAAAAATTAAGACATTTTGCACCGATTCGGGGACCAATTATCTGAAACCTGAATGGGATTTCAGACGATATGTAAGTGCAAGCACTTGTTTGTTGAAGAATAGTTAAGTATCCAGGGCTTTTTTCCTTATTAGAGAATGGTCGTTTTTCACAAATTTTAGAATTTCGCAACTCAAATCTTCACAATTGAAAGGAGTTCGCGCCTCACATTTTCACGATGGCAAAAAGCTCGCGACTCATTTTTTGACAATTTTGAACAGTTCGCGACTCTTTTTTATTACAATTTTGAACAGTTCGCGACTCATTTTTTGACAATTTTGACAAAACAGTTATCGTTGGAATGACCCCCCCCACACACACACACATGATGCGCGTTGTCAGTGTATGGATTAATTAAAAGCATGGGAACAAAAAGGCAATAATTCTTTGAAAGATCAACAGACTGGAAAAATAACATTGACGTCCCATAGGAGCAGAATAATATGACAATATGTCTAGCCTATGCTGCATTTAGGTTTTTAAATTTGGATAATGAATGACGGATAAATAATGCGAAAACACATTATTTTTCGCATTTTAAAAAACTTCGTCGAAAATCACTGACAATCTACGAATATACACCCAATCACAATACCGCATATAAATTGTCATAAAATTCGGATAATTAGTCCCTGATATCTCGCGCGAAAGTTTCCTAACATTTTAATATTTACTGTTGAGGTCTTGTGTGGAAAAGATTGATAATTCAAAGGGCACTAACTCTCTGAAAACTCACTGGAGCGGAACGACCCGACATTATGCGCATTTCCAAATGCTTCAATCAATTAATTATGTAACAGCAACTGTGGCTGATTTCTGACTAAAGCGATTTGTGTCTGAGATCTCGCGCGGAAACGAATTATTATTCAAATGATAATAACTCAAGGAAAAAATCAATGAAGCGGAATGACCTGATCTTTTGCGCAATTGCATATAAAGGTACATCAAAAACTGATCTTAAGTTCCTAAGATCTCGCGCGGAAGTGAACAATCCATATGAAAACGAAATAGTAATAATTAAAGGGCAAACAGTCCTTGAAAAATCATTGGACCGGAACGACCCGACAACGATGTGTAAGTCCCGCAAACTCGATTCCTTCAAAATTAGAATTCGGATGGACGGACAAACCGACGACTATATCCTCTCCCTTTTCGAGGAGCATAAAAAAATTCCGTGCATCGTCGAAACATGTTTGTGTATTTACTTATTGTACAGATATTGCTTGACACTGGGCGATAAAATGCTTTCAGGAACTGCCTAAATTTTTGACGAATTGTAAGTCTAGCCAGTATTTTTCAGTTTTTGTTGTTATGTCCAAGAATACACATTTAACTATAGATTGACATATAAAACAGTGTTTTTTTTTTTAAATCTGTTCACTTCAAATATTTAGATGTAATCATTAAAAGAGCCGATACTACGGGAAAACATTCTATAAGACAAAATGCTTTCAGGAACGGCCTAAATTTTTGACGAATTATAAGAACCCATGCTACCTGGGACGGAGGATGACGAACAACGAGTCGCAGGTGGAGGGCCGAGCGCTGCACTGCCTTCCGTACTTCATTGTGGCCGGATTCCCAAAGTCGGGAACCACTGACCTCTGGGCGCGCCTATACAACCACGCCGAGATCCACATCAAACACGGGAAGGAACCGCGCTTCTTTAACATTGGCAGATTTAGTAAGTAAAGTAGGCATGCTTTTACTTTCTGTTACAACTTGCTGTAGGGTTACCTATTCTTATTTTATGATTGAATACGCCAAAAAAACGTTATCACGCCAGAATGATAAATTTGCGCTCCGAAATGATTTATCATGTATTTTTAGATCAGACTCCCTTTAAACGCGCCAACACGCCCCAAAAAACGTCATTGCGGAAATCAGCCGCCGTAGATTGATGATGTAAAATTATTAATTGATTGAAGCTTGTTGAAACATGTTGATTAAACTGTTAATTAATCTCAGCGCTGAGAAAGAAGTAAATGTACACTCGGGCATTGTTTTCCGTTGTTTCTTATGTTTTCGCAGTACATGTTTTAATTAACTCTGTTTTTTTTTTGTAATTATTGTTATAAATTTACTAGGTAAACCCCACAACCACAATTTGTTAACATGTGAAGACGCATTTAATTTCAAAATACATTCATTAGATGTTGTTAAACTCTTTAAGAAACCTCGCGGTTAATATCAATCACTCATCCCAATTGTTAGAGATGAATTGCTAAAAAACACGTTAGAATAAAAAAAAAATCAAAAGAAATGAATGATATTCGTTTTATGTAATTAATCAGTATAAATTGTACTGTAATTATCGTTATTAAGAGTATATTCGGATAAACATACAGCTAAGCTTTGTATACCGGTAGATGTGAAGACGCATTTAATTTCAAAATACATTCTGAATTACCGGTAGATGATATTTAACCCTATAAAAACCTCGATATTTATATTAATCACTCATTCGCATGGTTAAAGATGAAAAACACGTTGTAATAATTATTTTCAAAATAAATGAATGATATTTATTTTACGTAATTAATCAGTTTAAAATCGTCGCTCGATTGCTATAGTGCTCTAACTACCAATTTCATTTTTTTGAGAGAAAAACGCATTTAAAGGTTTGACCTTTATTTTCTCACTTATTTATGCACGTATGTGGACAAAAATATACCGGAGTGTTTATCAGCAAACGGAGAATATGAATATAATTAAATATTTACTTTAGTAAATTATATGTTAATGTTATTTGCAATTGTATGTATGGAGATAGAGCATTCTGCTATTATTTTTTTTTATAAAAATCGTGAATTACTTTGCTCTATCTCCCGAAGATGGTGCAGTACAGCATTCACCCGTGTGGGAGATGGAGCAAAATAGAATCGAAAAACTTCTTCTTTATTCTATACAAAATGTGGGAGATAGAGCAAACTGGAATCGAACAACTTCTTCTGTGACGACTGAATCTTAAAAACGATTACGTCATATTAAAGATCTCGTTTTCACGAACACAGCGATATAAAAAACGTATTTTTGAAAAAAAAAATGGAGATAGAGCACTATAGCAATAAAGCGACGAAATGTTATCTTACTCCCATTTATGTTATGTTATCAGACTGTATCAGGAAATGTGCAATGTAATCAATCGTCTAGTGTTTTTTGTTTTGTGACGGTAAGCGCTGACGTATACATGTACAATGCATTTACATACAATGCATGTTTTATTTTCATTCACAAAATAACGCAAAACAGACAGTTAGATTCTTTGAGGAAAAAACAGCTATATGCAAATAGTACTATAATTACAATTAATAATTAACAGCTACTCTTTTACTATAAGGCTGTTTGTAATTGATTTTTGTTAAACCGTAATTGAGTAAGTGCATGCTTATAAGCAACCATGCACGAGCAATTTAATTACGACTGTTTCAGCCGCGCCGTTCGAGAGAGTGATGGTGCAGTATATCCGGATGTTCGCGAGGTCCACCAATGAGCTACAAAAGCTGGTGGCGCCAATCGACTGCGGGCATGACTTCCCATATCACCATGGCATCACAGGTAAGTCGTCTGAATCAATTAAATTGAATTTAAAGGTGATTTTACGCTCTGAGCTTTTAACCACACCACTTAGATTTAATTCCCGACAAATGCCTTTGAGGGAATGGCATGCGAATGTTTTTCAAACACAGATACATCTGGTAATCAAGTCCTAGCTTTCCTGGTGATAAGAGTCGCTGCGAGGCAAAACTAATCGTAAGGTCAATAGTAGTGGTCCTAACTTCCTTATTTAATTACGTTTAAAACAAGCCAGAAACGCAGCAGTGTAAAGAGCGTTTTTATTTAATGCATTTTTAATGTTTTTGTTTTTTATTAGCAAAACTGAATGACTGATTAATTTATATGTACGCCTTTGATCAAAAGTTTATTTTGGTTCACTTCTTGCATTCATATTATATATAATTATTTATTATCTTAAATTCACGATTTTTATCTGTTATTGCACGGATTCTTGACTATGGTTGTATTTTCTTTGGTTCAGTTCACAAACGGTACGTTTAGTTCAAAAACTGTACAATGTAAGAAATACATGCGAGAACAATCAAATTGCTGTTTGAATCTTGAACGGAGCTCGGTTTTATAAAATTATGTTTAAGGTGTCTCTTCAATGGCTGGCAATTTCGGGTTGAAACTATTACAAATTGCACTTTCACCGCACGTCGCATACTCTATTGCAGGCGAGGCGACGGTCGACGCTTCATTTGACATCAAGGACTGGCGGCAGGTGCCCGGAAATGAGAACTGCAGCGAGCCAGCGTTCACCAACGCAGACGTGGCATACCACCTTAATCCCAACATGAAGATTATCTTCGTGGTCAGAAATCCAATTGACAGGTATACAAAATTGCTAGTATATTTGTTCAATATATTACACACTAGTATTCCTTGAAATTGAAATGAAAAC
>VMBQ01010106.1:10283-24103 GCA_007657795.1 Dreissena rostriformis | reverse complement strand
AATTTTCTAAGTATAAAAAGGGCACATAATTCTGTCAAAATGCCAGTCAGAGTTACATAACTTTGCCTGCACAGTCCCCTTACGATAGTTAGTAAGTGTTGCAAGTATGAAAGCAATGGCTTTGATACTTTAGGAAAAAAGTGGACCTAAACACAAAACTTAACCAAAATTTCAATTTTCTAAGTATAAAAAGGGCACATAATTCTGTCAAAATGCCAGTCAGAGTTACATAACTTTGCCTGCACAGTCCCCTTACGATAGTTAGTAAGTGTTGCAAGTATGAAAGCAATGGCTTTGATACTTTAGGAAAAAAGTGGACCTAAACACAAAACTTAACCAAATTTTCAATTTTCTAAGTATAAAAAGGGCACATAATTCCGTCAAAATGCCAGTCAGAGTTACCTTACTTTTCCTGCACAGTCCCCTTACGATAGTTAGTAAGTGTTGCAAGTATGAAAGCAATAGCTTTGATACTTTAGGAAAAAAGTGGACCTAAACACAAAACTTAACCAAAATTTTCAATTTTCTAAGTATAAAAAGGGCACATAATTCTGTCAAAATGCAAGCCAGAATTATCTAACTTTGCCTGCCCAGTCCCCTCATGATAGTAAGTAAGTGTACCAAGTTTGAATGCAATAGCATTGATGCTTTATGAGAAAAGTGTACCTAAACGCAAAACTTAACCGGACGCCGACGCCGACGCCAAGGTGATGACAATAGCTCATATTTTTTTTTCAAAAAAGATGAGCTAATAAGATATATGAAGGTGTCATTCACTGGTAAATTACATTCATTCATATCGTGCCATAAATACTAAGAAGTAATTTATTCACCGCATATCGTGACATAAATACTTTGAAGTAATTCATTCACCGCATATTGTGACATAACTACTTAGTAGTAATGCATTACCTCATAGATTGCCATAAATACTACGTAGTAATTCTTTCACCGCATAGCTTGCAATAAATACTAAATAGTAATTCATTCACCGCATAGATTGTCATACAAACTAAGTAGTAATTCATTCACCGCATAGATTGCAATAAAAACTAAGTTGTAATTCATTCACCGCATAGCTTGCCATAAATACTAAGTAGTAATTCATTCACCGCATAGCTTGCCATAAATACTAAGCAGTAATTCATTCACTGCATAGCTTGCCATAAATACTAAGCAGTAATTCAGTCACCGCAAAGCTTGCCATAAATACTAAGTATTAATTCATTACCGCATAGCTTGCCATAAATACTAAATCATCCACGCATAGCTTGCCATGCCATGAATACTAATTAGTAAGTCATTCACCGCATAGCTTGCCATAAATACTAAGTAGTAATTCATTCACCGCATAGCTTGCCATAAATACTAAGTAGTAATTCAGTCACCGCATAGCTTGCCATGCCTTAAATACTAACCAGTAATTCATTCATTACATAGCTTGCCATAAATACTAACCAGTAATTCATTCACCGCAAAGCTTGCCATAAATACTAACCAGTAATTGATTCATCGCATAGCTTGCCATAAATACTAAGTAGTAATTCAATCACCGCATAGCTTGCCATAAATACTAAGTAGTTATTCAATCACCGCATACCTTGCCATAAATACTAACCAGTAGTTCATTCACCGCATAGCTTGCCATAAATACTAAGTAGCAATTCATCCACCACATAGCTTGTCATAAATACTAACCAGTAATTCATTCACCGCATAGCTTGCCATTAATACTAACCAGTAATTCATTCACCGCATAGCTTGCAATTAATACTATCCAGTCATTCGTTCACCACATAGCTTGCCATAAATACTAAGAAGTTATTCATTCACCTCATAGCTTGCCATAAAACTAAGTAGTAATTCAATCACCACATAGCTTGCAATAAATACTAACCAGTAATTCATTCACCGCATAGCTTGCCATAAAATACTTAGTAGCAATTCATTCCCCACAAAACTTTGCCGAAATTACTAAGTAGTAATTTAATCACCGCATAGCTTGACATACATACTAACCAGTAATTTATTCACCACATAGCTTGCTATAAATACTAAGAAGTAATTTATTCACCGCATAGCTTGTCATAAATACTAAGAAGTTATTCATTCACCGCATAGCTTGCCANGTTACAGCGTGTTTGATTTTTATTTTATTCGGATGAAATGTCTACTCCGAATCATTCGCGAGCTACCCCGGTATACTTGAGTAGAAATTCACTACGAAACTTATAATCTAAATTTAAAGATGCCAATGTTGTCTGCGCTACGAAGTTTTTGTTTAAAAAATAAATAAACCCACGCCAATTTTCGCGCGCTTTTTATGAGAACCATGAAAATGTCATGGGCATATACATGTATTTATGTGTGGCTAACAGAACATGAACTGTACACAATGCGCGCACTAGGCGTCAGGTGATTTACGATTCTTGGAATATACCTGTCCTGATTGGGCGCTTATTTCATCAAATCTTTAAATAGAACCATATGCCGAAATTCATTTAGTCAATATTTACCAGAATTTGCATTTCAAAATGGAAATCAGAAATATACGGGATTATCGGGTAATGGATAGAGACGGGAATTTTCGCATGTATGCGGTAATCGATTGTGATTGTTTGTAATCGTTTTTTAATTTATTAAAGACACCAAATGACACCTATAGAATTCAAACGCTCGGTAGATTCTTTCTGAAAATTGGTACCGACTTGCCCCGAAAAGACAAATATGCTTAATTTATTCATTATCACTTTTTAATGAAAGGGATCAATACAATACGTTTATTTTCAATTATTTTATTTTTATCAAACACGATGAACACCGCGGTACATATAATGGGTCCGCGGTGTTTCGCGGTGTTCGCCTTATGGCAAACGGCCCCCGCGACATTTGATCCGAACACCCATCGCGGGGTTCATTTTGGTAGGCGAACACAGTGAGATGAACACCGCGGCGAGTGGCGTTTGTTTAAGTACGCGGTGCCTGTACTGTAGCTTCACATACATACTAAATCATTAAGCGCATATACAAGCCGTGTATATAAGTAGTAATACCAGTACCATAAATACCGTTACTATTGTCTATAGGTTTGCTTTGCCGAGAACTATTACCGTCCCGGAGATGACATGGGGTACAGGTTCAGATGCAAAGACCTGATGGTTAGTATAAATATATACATTGTGCATATAGAGTGGTGGAGACTGTAACGATTTAGTCTTGACTCGATTCAATGCCGTGTCATATTCTATTTTGCTATATATTTCGATTAGTTTAGTTTAAACCTATTTATTTTAGCCCGATTGCATCGAAAGCCTAAGGCTTATTTGAAACGCTCTCGAGTTCGTTTCCTGGGACTAGAATCAGTACTTGGTGTCTATGGTGAAATCCCGGTCGCTCGGCGGACACCATATCTATATACATATTAAAATTGATAATCAATACATTATAAAATACTTTTGTAAACCGATTTATGAGTTTTGACTTGCACGATGTTTGCAAAGTACACATGTATTACTTTATTTCAAAACCTCGCCGATTGGAATAGACCGTGTCGATGACTCAGCAGATACCTACAATCGTCATATTTGATTTTATCGCTGTTAGCCGTACTACATGTACAGGAAAAAATCACACCAGTTTCGGCCATTAGGACAACCAGCTGACATTTACTACAATGACGATGTTTCTTTCCAGATATGTCGGTACATAATGCAGAATATATTCCAATACCTCGAGGCATGTTTCGGTCATATCGGCGACCCACTTCACCCAGAGTGCTCGCACGAGAGTCAGGGCACGTGCTCCGTATGCTGCGGCGGTGGCGGTTGTAACAACGACACGTGTCGGAATATCAAAGGTACCGAAAGTGCTGAACAAAATTTAATGTGTTTATTTTAGTGGGACCCATTGCGATTAAGGGAAAGCCAGTCTTTACCTTTTTATTAGTTAATATGTTCATCAGTAAAGGTGTCATAAAAATTCCTATCCTATATGTCGGTCTCTTTCAACGAAGGCAATTTGTTTATGTGGTACCCCTCGATTCAACTAGATGCTCAGTAGGCAACCGGTCATGTCAGAACGAGCCCCTCTTGGGACTTAACCCTTCGAGTTTCCGCTTCGAAGGCGAATGCCTTTTACACAAGGCCACACTCTCCACTTGTGATTTTAACTTGTCCGTCCATTATTTAGTTAAGCCTTAATGGGTTTATATTTCCGTGGTAAGGGAATAGAACGTGACTTTATAATCCCATCAATACACTTCAAATCTATAATCATGCGACACTAGACTTGCATAAAGGCGGCTTCGATATTATTTATATATTTTTTGCAATTGGAGCATGAAGAACTCCAATATAAAAAACTTTTCTCAATCTGTTCCGTTTCTAGAACACAGTTATATTTTTAACATGACTTTTCATTCACAGATCGCCTCTATCTCGACTACAGAGCAGGTCGTTTAAATATGACGTCACTTCGAGTCGTACAACCTTAGACCACAAAAAGGAAGTTATATTAACCGGAAAAGCCGATCTTGTTTCTTAGTGTTGACCAAATTTGGCCGAGTTTTGTTGTTGCGTATGTACAAATATAAAATCGATCTAACAGTTCATTTGTTGGTGTTCGTATTTCATGATCTTAGCATGGTGATTTCAGATGTAAAAACAAAGTTTGTATGCTGACATAATCATGGACCGACATTAGAAAATCAACAAGTCACAGACAAAAGAACATTCCCCTTTCAGATTAATTTTGTAAGAGTAAGAACAGGATCGCCACGCATTTTATTATTCTAGCTTATAACATTTTAGTTACGGTAGGATCCAGCATTCGGTTTTCAATTATTTCTGTAACCATAGCAACCGCAATATTAAGCTGAGATTATTATTTTTATTTTTTTAAATAATGTGCACATTTCCCATTTTGCGCTCTATCCACATACCGAGTTTCATCAACCTTGCTGATGTCCTTTTTTAAATTATCGCAGGATCCCGATTCTTCGGAAGGTATCATGTGTTTCTGTACCCATAGCAGGCACATTTTTTGTCCGACCAAAAACTCCTTCAAGTTTGACCTTGTAAC
This sequence comes from Dreissena rostriformis, assembly GCA_007657795.1. NCBI lineage: Eukaryota > Metazoa > Mollusca > Bivalvia > Myida > Dreissenidae > Dreissena > Dreissena rostriformis. Next base: position 19,024 of record VMBQ01010106.1, on the reverse strand, counting down.
TTGGGACCTGACCTTGCCTGAGACACATCGTCTTAACATGAACATGTGTGCCACATAAAACTACATTCTTTCTATGCATAGAGATTTCTACTCCGGGCATGATTTGACCTTTGAACTCCACATATTGCCTTGACCTTGAACACAGTGGGCGTGTTCTTTCGCAAAATACTCTGTCTTGCTTGGTATGAGGATCATTTGAACCAATGTCTTGTTTAAATTCCATTATGTATAATACAATATTTCGCCGGACACGAACATATACGTTCACTATATTCATGGAATACGCAAAATCATAAATTTCCACTGTGACCTTGACCTTTAAGTATGCAATTAAGTTTTGGAGGTGACACTTTTGTCTTTATATACAAATTTTTATTTTGGAATCCCATCATACACGATAAAGATAAAAGGCGGAAACGAACATGTTCGCTCACTTTCTCCATATAAGGTTTAATGAAAAACTTCAACGCTCACTATCCTAAGGATAATAAGGATAAATAACAAACTTTAAGTGTCCACTGTGACCTACACCTTTAAGCGATTTTGCCTTGCGATACGTCGTCTCACCAACATGCAAAGCTTTTCAATAGCACATCCCACCATTATGTTGGGAAGGCATAATTAAGAACCAAACATTCACAAAGAATGCGTTATTGACATAGTGTTTATTGCAAATTAAGTGTAATTATTTATCCAAGCAGACACATTAAACATAAATTTTCAATGATAATCTATTTCAGGACACTTATTTTATAACAATCATTCATGCAAAACTCTGCATAAAGCCCACGAGAACTAAATTTGTCCGGGTTCCAAGATTGTACACATGCTTGAATTAAGAAATAATTCATGTTCTTTATAATTTGTTGTCGAATAACCCACGGCCGGAAGTTTAGATGCGTAGGGATTAAATCACGAGTGCGAAGCCACTATTTTGAAATAATCTTACCAGGAAGGTCTTTACCAGATGCTTTCTATATGCACATGTTATTGAAATAATAATTCATTATATGTGAAGACTTCTTTGTGAATGGGAACAATCATAAAACAACATTTAATCTTGTCGTCTTTGTACATGTTTACATATTGTTGATAAGACGGAACAGTTTAAAGTACCGTTTTTAGCTTTTTACATACAGTACCCTTGCTGCTTTATACAACACTATGAAACTGTCTTAACAGCTTTCAATGAATATGAAACAAGAGATGTGTTTGTCAAAAACACAATGCCCCCTACTGCGCCGCTTTGATATAAAATTGATATTTATCATTTGGCAGGTTTAGACATTTTCACCACTCAAAATGTGCAGCTCCATGAGATACACATGGATGCCAAATATCAAGTTGCTATCATCAATATTGCAAAAGTTATGAGCAAACTTGGGACAGACACACACAATGACAGACAGATAGGCCAAAAACAATATAACCCTCTTCTTTGAAGAAGGGGGCATAACAATGTCTGATGGAAAAAGTAACAACAAGAGAGCCATGGGCCCTAAGACGCTCTATCGTTAAATACAATTGGCAAAACACAATCATCCCCTGCTTTTTTCCAGCACTAAAAACTGTTGCACAATTGTGTCGTGTTCTGAGAAAACTGGGCATTATGCTTGTGTGTAAATTGTCATCCTAGATTAGCCTGTGCAGTCCGCACAGGCTAATCAGGGATGACAACTTCCGCTTTTATGGAATTTTTCGTTTTATATGATGTCTCTTCTTAGCGAAAATCCAGTTTAGGCGGAAAGTGTCGTCCCTGATTAGCCTGTGCAGACTGCACAGGCTAATCTGGGACGACACGTAACGCACATGCATCATGCCCAGTTTTCTCAGAACACGACACAAATGTCTATAGGTTATCATTCATTGATGAGAGAAACAATTAATTCGTATGCAAAAACCAGTCTACACAGAAAAGACAATTCTCTTCGGTATTAACAATGCTTGGAACTTTAGGAGCAGCTATGAACCCTGACAACTCAAAACAAATTTATCATCGCTCCTGATACAAGCACCTGCTTAAAGAACAATCACAATACAGTCATGATACTTGGAATATAAGAAAATTTCTTTTATCCAAACAAAGTCATGTACAAATAGGGCTTCTCTCCATGGAATCATTTTCAACGTCTTTTATCCCAGCTAATTCAAGAACAAATAAAGCGTCTCTGCAAAGAAACATCTTCAATTTTGTTTATATCCCGGACGATTGGAGATCAACAAACATTTTTTAGATTCTCATCGCAACACTTGCTTGGAGAACTCTTGCACTAGTCTAAAGACGGCATGTTCCTGACTGGACATGAAGGTTTGAGACACTGACCGGCTGAGCGTGGGACCTCCTGGCGACTGACCGCCGCGCGGGCTTGTCTGTGGAAGACCGGTGGCAGGGGAGTGCGGGCCGCCACGTCGGAGGTACCGCTGTATCCCGGAGAGGATGGAGTTCTGTAAAAAGAGAAATTTGGAGATGTTCATCATGAACAATAGTTACATGAGCCACACTCTGGGAAACCTGGGGCTTAACCCTTTGCATGCTGGGAAATTTGTCGTCTGCTAAAATGTTGTCTGCTGAATTTCTAAAATATGCATTTTCTTTGATTTTTTTTCAAAGAATACTATCAGAATAGCAAACAGTTTGGATCCTGATGAGACGCCACATTCTGTGGCGTCTCATCTGGATCCAAACTGTTTGCAAAGGCCTTCAAAATCCGGTTCCAGCGCTCAAAGGGTTAATGCATAAGTATAAAGTGATGTCTAAGATAATCCTGTGCAGTCCACACAGGCTTATCTGGGACGACACTTTCCTCTGGTATGGAATTTTTCGTTTAAAGAAAGTCTTGTCAAAACAAAAAACCCGTATAAATAAAAGTGTTGTACCTGAAAATATTACAAAAGAATTACTGGTATTCTTTATTGAATCCTAATAACTGTACTCACAAGCTCTGTTCCGAGTTCCCTTTTGAGCAGCTGTTTGTCCCGCTGGTTCACATCAGGATCTTTCAGGTACAACATGCCCTGGGACATGGTAAGGTAGAGAGCGTTCTCCATCACAAACATCACCAGACTCCTGCAAGGGGAGACAAGAACAGTATTCGCCATATATGTCAGAATTTTTCAGGTCTAAAACGGGACGTTCCATAAAAATTGTCGGGTCATTTGACCAAAAAGTGGGACTGTACCGCAGGAACATTTGGCTAAGCAGTTTTGGAGGTTACCGTTTTCCTGATAATCTTTCCCTGTATTTTACAGAATTTCTTGAAATCTTTACCAATGGTGAGACAAACTATTCACAATTTCCCTGAACAAGTGTAGCCGGTTTCAGTAATTTATTTATTGCAGGCATAGATGGCAGCAACTGACACCCACCCTACTTGACTCAGAGGAAGGTCGAGAATGGTCATATAGATAATTTCAGGGCCGATTCCGAAACATGGCAGAGTAGAGTTAACTTACAAGCCCCAGATTGACAGTCCTGCGCTTTACATACCGAGCCAGTAGACAGACGTAACAAGATAAAAACTATTCGACAAGACAATTTATATAGCAATAATATCCAGGAAAAGGTATGCGAATCGAAAAAAAAACAAAAAAAAACATATTAATCATTACACAATGGGAAACGTTTTTAACAACTAGGTCCAGTTGACATATACCGATAATTTTTATAATTTATATAATAAATGAGCTGCCGAGAAAACTGGGCTTAATGCATAAAGTGTTGTCCCAGATTAGCCTATGCAATTCACACCGGCCAACCAGGGATGACACTTTCCACATTAAAAAGACTTTGGCTAAGAAGAAACTTCATTTAAATGAAAAATACAATCTAAGCTGAAAGCGTCATCCCTGACAAGCCTGTGCCGACTGCACAGGCTAATCTGGGACATCACTTTACGCACATGCATTAAGCCCCGCTTTCATACATCACGGCTCAAATACACAAACTTTAATCTGTGAACTCACTTGGAAATAACCTGATGGAGTGAAGAGTGAGAGGACTGTGGCATCGCCTGGTCGGCCCTCTGTGGCGACTTCGTTGGTTCAAGCTGAAATGAATTAGAAAAATACCGTCAGCATAAAGGCATGGTTAATATGTTTTTCCTGATTTGAACCCCCCTCCTTGCCATCCCCGTTTGGAACTGGGGTCTTATAATTTTTTTTCTAGTTCTTGTGATAACTATCTTGTTGAACACACAAACATTTATCACCATATCTCTATCAAATATAAGTTACTTCAGCAGAAACTGTTTTTCCAAGCTTAGAAACAGTGAGCTTGACCTCAAACCAGACTGGCCCAAAAGGACTTCCAAGCTAGTTGTGCATTTAACCTTTAAGCACTGGAACCGAATTTTAAAGGCCTTTGCAAACAGTTTGGATCCAGATGAGACGCCACAGAACGTGGCGTCTCATCAGGATCCAAACTGTTTGCTATTCTGAAAGTTTTCTTTGAAAAAAATCGAAGAAAATGCTAATTTTAGAAATTTAGCAGACAACATTTTAGCAGACGACAAATATCCCAGCATGCAAAGGTTTAAGCTACCTACAAGCAAAATTTCAGAGCAGTATCTCCATCCAAACTCATGACATTGAAGGGCAGCCATTTTCCTTTTTGCAATACCAGTGACCTTGACCTTCACCTGACTAGCCCCTAATACAATCCCAAGCTAGGTCTCCAGACAAGGTTGCTATATACAAAGTTTCATCAAGCTTAGTGAATGCAAACTTATGTTAATGACCAGAAAAAACCTGTTTGATGCCGCATCCAATAGCTCAATCTAATAATCAGGAGTTTTAACTGGTTGAAAATATTCTTAGCCAGAATCTGTATTATAACAAGCAATTTCATTGAATCAATATCCCCTGCCACTTACATTTTGTTTATGGATGGGTGCAAATCGGACGGACGGACTGATGAACAGACTTACTGAAGGACAACGCCAAATCTATATCCCTCCCTCTTTAGCAGAAAAAGGCGGATAATAACATGTAAAATATTAGTCAAGAAACTGTAAATCCGTATTTTTATACTACCAAAAAAGTATATATAAATTATAAATATAAAACACACACTTATAAATCTAATTAAACTACCCTTTAGAAGTCTTATTATAGAATTAAAACTTTAATCAAGATTTTCACGTACCTTTGCAAGGAGTCTAATTGCGATGTTAACGCACGAGAGCATGGTCCCGAAGGTGGGTGGGGTGTCCTGGTCCGCTGGTGGGGTACTGAATCCCACCGCAAGGAACGGCTCGTACTCTCCCACGTCCATGTTCTACAAACACAGGAATGTGCTTATAAAGCACATCTGACTAGCCATTGGTAGATTTAAACACATAAATCCTTAATGAGTTTAAATCGACCAATGGCTATTCAGTTTATAATCACACGTTCTCAAGTCAATCTCAGACAAAAAAAGTTTACAGTAAACAAATATTTTTATCCAACCACAAAATGATTCAATAGAAGGAAACATTCAGTGTCATGTTAACTTGTGCTTTATATGACAGGTAGCTTTATATGACACCCTCATGTACATTATTTTTACTGACGACTTTTTTCCAGTTAAGACAATCTTTGATGGTAGTGAAACAAGAATCATTCAATAATAAAATTTGGATAAATACAGTAAAGGAAAAATAAAATAAAATTTTCAGTATAAGAATCAAAAGTCTGAGCTCCCAAGCTAAGGCTGAGCTCCAATTGAGTTCCAAAATCGGCTTAGTTTGCTGATAAACCTTTCTGCGTCCACTGTTCCTAACTAACCTGGTCCACAAGTATCTGTATCAGGTCTGGGGTAAACTTCCTCAAGGCTACAAAACTGGCACCAAGGATCTTGAGCATGCTGGAATAATAATAACAGCTTGCTGTCATGTGGTGTAACATGATATTATAGAATGTCTAAGTTAAAAATGGGGAATAACTATTGTAATTTCTTACTGAAATGTTTAATTTAACAATGGTAAATGGTATACTTATAAAAGAAGTTATGATTCACTTTAACTCTCTCGAAAACGTCTCTCAATACGCCCTTAAAGTTGCACTCAGTCTATGATTACCAAATGACAAAAAAAGAAGGTGATAAAACCATATTGCAAGTGTGATGCAGATGTGGTGTCCATATGACTGGAATACTGTTGAAAATGTAAAAATAACAAGATGTGTTTGTGAAACACTATGTCCACTTTTGAGCGATTTTGACCCATAAATTTGACCTTTGACCTTGAAGGATGACCTTGACCTTTCACCACTCGAAATGTGCAGCTCCATGAAATACACATGCATGCCAAATATCAAGTTGCTATCTTCAATATTGCAAAAGTTATTGCCAATGTTAAAGTTGGCGCAAACATACCAACCAACCAACAGACCAACAGACAGACAGGGCAAAAACAATAATTTATATACTGGTGGACATAAAAATATCCAAACACAAGAAAATACAACACTGACCTGTTCTGGACTTGCAAGTGGTCCCTACTGGGATGGTCCAGGTCCTCTGTGGACGTCCCGTGTTGGAGGGAGGGCGTCCGGGCCAGTGCCCGCCCGTTGGGCTGCTTCTCCACGCCCTGTTGCTGCAGACAAAAAGGGATATACTGAGCCTTACCATGTATTACGCACCACCATGTTTAATGCGCACCCGACATTTTAGATGCCAAAATGGAGGAAAAAAAGATTTCTAATAAAGGTCAGTCAGAATAGAATTGTATCAATGTATAATGCGCACAAACTTTTTTAATTAAAATTTACTGGTATAAAACGTCCGCATTACATGGTAAAGTACTGTAAAATAAAAATATGTGGGAGCTTATTTTATAAGTTGAGCTTTCTCTGTAGTTTGGGGGTTTGATACAGAGTTTTTTGTGTTTATTTTATTTTTGATACATATTTTTTGTTTTTATTATATTTATTTATCGCTAGCTTTTATTCTGCATACTGATATATAGCAAGAAATAGACATGCTTTTGTGAGAGTGTCACATGGATGAGGTAAATATATAGCGAAAACATAATGTCAAACCTCGTTTAATATATCAACAAGGGACAAAATTGTCACAAAACCAGGTTTTCAATTTGAAAAAAAAAGTATGATAAAGGGAGACAAATCAAAATGTGCATTGTTACTGATTGCCTCTAGTTACCCCCCTTGTGTCAAATTTAATAAAATTCAATCTATTTTCTCAAAGAGTGACCTTGACCTTTGAGATATCGACGTAATTCTTTCGCGCGACACACCGTCCAATGATGGTGAACAAATGTGCCAAATGATTTTAAAATCTGACAATGAATGACATAGTTATGGCCCGGACAAGCTTGTTCCGCCCGCCCGCCAGCCAGCCCGCCGGCATTCGCCAATCTAATAACCAGTTTTTTCCTTCGGAAAACCTGGTTAAAAATAGTTTCTATAGGCTCACCTCCAAGATCAGCTGCAGGTACCTGGGTCTGATCAGGTAGGAGATGAAGGTCTGATTCATGCAGAGTATGCCGGTCTGAAATGAGAAAGAGCTCCATATCTAAGTACTTGATCATATGCATTGTACATAGCTGAACCTGTTTAAAAACAAGAGGGCCAGAGGCAAACTGTCGCTCACCTGAGACTTCAGGGAACTGAACTGCTCTCTGCAACTTTTGAAATGTTTTTGAAACCATTTTCAAACTTGTCCAAAATATCAACTAGAACTTTAACAAGGTTTTACTATAGCCATAAAAGGAAAATTACTCTGCCCCCTAGCCGCCATGTTTTTAATGGATGGCCACCATTTTGTTTACTAAGCCCAGATATCATAAGAACAAATGTTCTGACCAAGCTTCATAAAGATTTGACTACAAATGTGACTTCTAAAGTGCTAACAAGGTTTTTTTACTATAGCCATATAAGGAAAATTACTCTGCCCCCTAGCCGCCAGGTTTCTTTCACGGACGGAAACCATTTATTAACTAAGCCCAGATATCATTAGAACAAATGTTCTGACCAAGTTTCATTAAGATTTGACTACAAATGTGATTCTAGAGTGCTAACAAGGTTTTACTATAGCCAAATAAGAAAAAATGCCCATATTTTTTGATGAACCATAACCATTTTTAACTCAGCCGGGCTATCATAAGAACAAATGTTCTAACCAAGTTTTATAAAGATTGGAGCATAAATGTGACTTCTTAAGAGTTAACAAGGTTTTACTTTAGCCATTTAAGAAAAATTGCCCCGCCCCCTGGCTGCCATGTTTTTTAACAGACCGAAACCATTTTCGAACTCGTTCAAGTATCATTAGAACAAATGTTCAGACCAAGTTTCATGAAGATTGGAAAATAAATGTGACCTTAAGAGTGTTAACAAGGTTTTACTATAGCCATAAACAGAAAAATGACCCGCCCCCTGTCGGCCATGTCTTTCAACAGACCTGAACCATTTTTGAACTCATCCAAGATATAATTAGAAAAAGTGTTCCGACCAAGTTTCATGAAGATTGGACAATGTGACTTCTAGAGTGTTAACAAGGTTTTACTATAGCCATATAAGGAAAAATTCCCTGTCTCCTGGCAGCCATGTTTTTCAACCAACCAGAACCAATTTCGAACTTTCAAAGATATCATTGGGACAAATCTTCTGACCAAGTTTCATGAAGATGGGACAATAAATGTGGCCTCTAGAGTGTTAACAAGGTAAATGTTGACGCCGCACGACGCACAAAGGATGACGCACGACGGACAAAAGGCAATCACAATAGCTCACCATGAGCACGT